>CAUYSK010124743.1:0-13841 GCA_963575035.1 Avahi laniger | reverse complement strand
CACACACACTCATCAGCTTTGCTAATGTTTGTGGCTGTCTCTGCACACTGGTGGGCTCATTATAAAATAATTGAGCACTTGTAGCACTTTCTCTCCTCAAGGATCCCAATTAAGACATCACTTTATGCTTGTCCTCCCATGAAGACGTCTTTGGTCCCCTCCCCTCTCACGCAGGGCAGACAGCAGCTAAAAATACCTCGCCAGGCACTGGCTCTTTCCGACACGCCTGCCCCGCCCCTCCCTGGCCCACCTTGAGGTCAGGCCCCCGGGGAGGCAGGATCCGGTCCCCCACCCAGTGACATGGAAGAGGTGACTCCACCTCTGTGCACCTCGGTTTCTCCATCTAGAGAATGGGGAGAATAATGGCATGTGTCTCCTTAGGTCCTCATGAGGACAAATAAAATAATTGTGAGAAGCACTTAGCTTCAGGGTCAGTCTGGGTCGGCCCTTTACCGCCTGAACGTGCTTGGGGCAGGGTAGCCAGTTTCAGGGCACAGCTCAGCGCAGACTGCCCACCCCCACTGAGCTCCCTGCCAGCTTCGAATGCCAGGCTTCTGCGAGGCTTCTAATTCTAATTGGGAGAGTCTAATTCTAAGATTCACGAGGATTCTCAGATTCTGAGCAGATCCAAGTCCCTGCCCTTGTCTTTGCTACCCCCGCCTGGCGGGGGCCCTGCCGTCACTCACCAGGACGAAGGCAGCCCCCGTCCCCCGGGCTCCTGCTGCCCCTTTGTACCCCATGCACACCCAGAGACCAGAGCCCGACCCTGTCCCTCCTGCTCCAAACCCTCAGGGCTGTCCTTGGCATAGCAGTAAGATCCCTCACTCCTCGGTGGGTCCCCACGGCACCTCCCTAAGCCACGTCCCACCTCTCCCCGTCTCTCCCTCCAGCCTTGCTGGTGCACTGGCCTCCTCGCCACCTTTGCACATGCCGTTCCATTGCCTGCGACGTTCATCCTTTGCGCGCCACTCAGCACTTAGCGGGCTCAAAGATCTCCTCACGGGGGCTTCCCCAAGTCCTCAGACTACAGTGGCCACCCCAACCCTGTCTCAGGGGACACCCATTTCTCCCCCTGCATGGCACTTTCCTTTCAGAAATTGTCCCATTTGTTTCTTTATGTGTTCGCTGTCTGTCTCCCCCACGGAAATGTCTCTTTCCCTGCTGTGTTCCAGGGCCAAGCATGCAGTGGGCACTCAATACATACTTGTTGGGCAACCAATGAACTCTGTAATTAGAGAGCCTGAAGTCTTTGCCCTCCAACCCAAAGTCTGATGCTTTGTTAACTCACTGAATGTTTGTTGAACGACTGGCTGATCTGACACAGCTCCTCTTGCGTAAAAAGGCAGTTCACATACGCTAGGAGAGAGAAAGTCAGAAAACAGCAGTGTAGCCCCTCCTTGACAAAGGTGACGGAGGGACTCCCATGCTGACTCACTGGCCCCACGGCCCACGCCCTCCACCAGCCATCACAACCTGTCCCAGAGACTGGTGAAGCCCTGTTCGCGGGTCCAGACACAGCTCACACCTGCCAAGCTCACCCCTCCCTTTGTCCTCCGGCTCTGCAAGAGTTCCCTGCACAGGCGACCAGGCCTTGGCCGCGGACGGGCCTCTGAGCCCCATGAGGGTTGGTGTGAAGGCAGAAGCTCTGCCGGGAAGTGAAGGACAAGCCCTGAGGCTGGAGGGGGGGTCTAGGAGGGAGGGAATGGGCCTAATGGGCCGCTAATAGCCAGCCTCCAGCTGGGCTCTGGCAGCCCCTGGGTCCCCAGGGGCTGGTAACAGTGCTAATGGGGGCTGCCCTCCTGTCGCAGGCCCTGCCCTCCTGGTCCAGGGTCATCTGGGCTGTTAAGCGGGTAAGCGGCAGGCAGGGAAGGAAGAGTGAACACCCCTCCACAGTCCCCACAACCCACCCAGAAACCAGCCTAGAATGCGGGGAGGACGTCGACACTCCATTCCCTCGTTCCAGATGGGGAAACTGAGGGCTGGTGCGTGAATCTGGTCCCTTTCACCTCCTGCTTTCTTGTCCCCATGTTCATGGCTCAGTTCTCCTTCCTGCACTCAGGCCCCCCGTCACAGACTCCAGCTTCCAGCCCCGGCCGGGGAGAAGGCCAGGCATGATTCATCCCTTGGGCACAGTGGGCACAGTGCCTAGGGCCACGCAACTTCTAGGATCAGTGGCAGGAGCAGTTAGAGGAGAAACAAGATCAGTTGGTAGGCCTTGAAGTTTGGGTTTGCATCTGTCAGAAGACAGAGGCGAAGAAGGGGCTTGTTATGGGAAAGTTGGGATCAGATGCTAGAAAAATCTCTGGAGACCAGAGATGAATGCAGAGCCTGATGTGATGAAGAAAGGAAACAGATGGACACATGGGTAGATGGACAAATGGGCAGAGAGATGAGCGTATGAGCAGGGAGAGGGACAACAGTGTGGAGTACACAGGGGACAAAGAGGGATGCATGAGGTGGGTGAGTGGGGGGGCTGGAATGATGGATGGACAGATGAATAGGTGGGTGAGTGGGTAGGTGGGTAGATGGATGGATGGTGGGTGAATGGGTGGGTGGGTGGATGGATGGATGGGTGAGTGGGAGGGTGGATGGATGGATGGATGGGTGGGTGGATGGGTGGGTGGGTGGATAGGTGGATGAGTGAGTGGGAGGGTGGATGGGTGGGTGGATGGGTGGGTGAATGGGTGGATAGGTGGATGGATGGGTGGGTAGGTGAGTGGGTGAATGAGTGGGTGAGTGGGTGGGTGGACAGGTGGATGGATAGACAGATGAATAGGTAGGTGAGTGGGTAGGCGGGTAGATGGATGGATGGTGAGTAGATAGGTGGATGGATGGACAGATGAATAGGTAGGTGAGTGGGTAGGTGGGTAGATGGATGGATGGTGGGTGGATAGGTGGATGGATGGGTGGGTAGGTGAGTGGGTGGGTGGACAGGTGAATGGATGGGTGGATGAGTGACTGGGTGGGTGGATGGGTGACTGGGTGGGTGGATGGGTGAATGGGTGGGTGGACGAGTGGATGGATGGGTACATGGATGGGTGGATGGCTAGGAGAGTGAATGGATTCAGAGGAATGGACAGGATGAATGGGTTAGTAGGTACCTAACAGTTTATGTTCATCTTTATTCCAATGCTGTCATAGAATACATTTTTTAGCATTTTTAATGGAGGATTGGGCTCATGACGATGAAAGTGCCCTGGGTGCTTGAAAGTCTCAGTGTAGCCCTGGAAGCCCTGGCAGTTCTCCCCAGTGACCTGCGAGGGGCTTGTTCTCCCTAGCCCTCCCTCCAGCCTGCCTTGGCCTCCAGGAGTCTCAGTTTCCCCACCTTCAGGCCTTTGCTCAGGCTGTTTCTTCGGCCTGGGACACTTGCTGAAAACCACACCATCCACCCTCTCCTTCTCCAGGAAGCCCTCCTGGACTGGCCAGGGCCTCCTCTGGGCTCCCACAGATCCTCAGTCTTCTCTTTCAAACAGTCTCCACCCAGACAGCAAGCCCTAGGCCCCATCACCTCCTCTGGGGACCAGGAGCCCTGGGAATAGGGACTAATAGCCCCGGTTACTGACAATTCCAGACTCTGATCATGTGCCAGGTCCCTATCACAGCACCTTGACATCCCCATTTTCCAGATGAGGGGACTCGGTGCGGCTGGGGAGCAGCTGGACCCTGACTCAGCCTCTAGCCCCTACCTAGAGAGAGTGGGTCTGAGGCTCTGGAGGGGCGGGAGGAACTGAGGGAAAGGCTCCTGGGGACAGAGCGGGGAGCACAGCCGCACAGCAGTGATAAACACCCTTGTCACGAAGGACGGTGCAGCAGCCACAGCCCTCTGTCCCTCCCCTGCTCTATGACCGTGGAGAACTTCCTTAACCTTTCTGAGCCTCAGTTTTTTCACCTGAAAAATAATAATTGTCACCCAACCAGGGGTCAGGGAGGAGCGTGGTTAATGGACACCCAGGTGCTGTGGGACTCTTCCCAGTTGTGTCACTGTGTGCTTCTTGGCGCCCTTCCAATGCCAGCAGCAGGGTCCGTGGCAGGAGCTGCAGCTCGGCAGACCTGGTGTCTGTCTCAGCTGCACCTCGCAGCAGCCAGCGGCTTCGGGCGGGCGGAGGGGCCGCCAGGGCAAAGAGCTGGAGGCAGGACCTGGCGGCAGTGAGGGGTGGGAGGGGTTGAGGGCGGGGAGAATGGGGCACTGAGCTGCCTCGGCTGAGAAACGCTTCGATGCCAGGCCAGAGGCGGTGGGTGCAGCCCTGCCTCCACCACCTGCAGAGCCTCGGCGCTGGGCTCGGCAGCGGGGCAGGGCAGGAGAGACAGGGGAACCGACATTCATTCATTCATTCCTTTTCTGAGCACCCACTATGCACCAGTGCCTGATCTGGGCACAGGAGACGTAACTGTGACCAAAAGACAAAAACGCCTGGCCTCGTGCAGCTGTTGGTGCCGTGCAGGGGCAGGCAGCACAAATGGAGACGGACAGATGTCGGAGGAGCAGGTCCAGGCAGCGGGGCTGCAAAGGCTGGGGTAGCAGGACGGAGAACGAGGCGCCGGCGCCTACTCGGCCAGGGAGGTCTGCGAAGGCCCCTCTGCGGAGGGACGTTCAACGGGAGACCCGGCAGCTGGTGCAGGTAGAAGAGCGCTCCAGGCTGGACAGCCAGGCCAAGGCCTGGGTCCGGGACCACACTGGCCACTGGAGGAAGGGGCCGGGGAAGGGCCTTCTCAGGGAGGCGCCTGTCCCTCCCCGGCGGCGTGCATGTGGGGTACCAGTCAGTGACCACCTGCCACTCATCCACCTCCCCGCCTCGGACGTGCTCCACAGGCCAGGGGCATTGTTCTGTCACCACCGGGTCCCCAGCCCCTGGCATAGGGCCTGGCACATAATAGGTGCCCAATAAGTGTCACAGAATGGAGAAGGCTGGCAGGGAGTGGATGCCGAGGCCACAGTCAGCGGCGGGGAACTGGCAGTCATTCATTCATCAGGCGCACCCGCTCTGTGCCAGGCTCGGTTCCGAGCGGCGGGATTAGCGGGTCGGACAATGTCCCTGTCCTTGTGGAGGCAACTTTCTAGTGGGGAAGACAAACAATAAACGTGCCAATGAGACCTCGGGAAACAGGACGACCCAGGCAGTGCTGGGGCTGGGCCCGGAGAGGAAACGAAGTGGGACTCAGCGCCAAGGGGAGGCGTGCGCCTCCCACCCCAGCGCCCATCCTCCTTTCACAGACGGGGAGACCGAGGCCGGGGCTGGGAGGGGCAGCTCGTTCAGAGGCTCGCAGCCTCTCGGGCAGAGCCGTGGCCTTGGTGCCGACTTCCTCCCGCCGGCCTCTGGTGCTCCCTGGCTGGGGAGACGGCGCGGACGCCCGCAGGTGCTTCCTCGCAAGCTGCTCCGGCACACACAGGTCCCTGCCCCGAGGACCCCCTTTCTCCACAGCCCCCAGAAGGGCCTCTCCAGCTGCCTTGGGAGGCTGGGCCCCAACGAGGTGCTCAGCCAGGAGGGTCCAGGCTGGAAGCAAAGCCCAGGGAGCCCTGGACTGGGGAGGGGCACAAAGTGGGCTCCCCCAGCTCGGCCTCTTGCTTGTCGCTAGCCCTCAGGCACCGCCAGGTGGAGCAGGGAGGGACCACACTCTCTCACAGGCCAAGCTGGAGGCAGGGCGGGGAGCCGCTGCCCAAGGGGCCGGAGTGGACTCCAGAGTCTCAGGGACCCGGTCTCACGCACATCTCCACTGGGTGGGAGGCCTTGGGCCGGGTCTTGGCCTCTGTGCTCACCACTGGGCCAGGCCGGCTGCAAGCAGGAATCGGGCTGAAGGTTTAGAGCGGAGGCTGGTCCCGACGGCACGGCTTGCTTTCTCCATTGCAAACACAGACAGGACAGCGGCCCACCAGAGGGGCCCAGAGGGACACAAGCACCCCATGGGGCAAGATCCAGCCCTTCCGTATCCAGGCTCGGAGACGGGTCAGGGCATCAGATGGTGGGAGGGCCCAGGCTGCCCTGGTGACCGGATGAGGACCAGGCCACCAGGCAGGCAGAAACTGGAGAAGGGGTAGGGGCTGGGGTGAGGTGTGACGTTTCTAGCCAGGACAGGGCAGGGATGTGCCGCTGGGGAGCCCCGGGGATGTGGGCCTTCCTAGGCAGGGCGGGGCCCTGACTTCCAGACCCAGGGGAGGGACAGGTGTGTGGCCACTGAGACCCTGCCCAGAACATGCCCCCACAGCCCCTCGCAGCAGCCACGGCCCAGCTGCACCTGACAGGTGAGGACCCTGAAGCTCGCAGGGGCTGCCGCTCTGCGGCCATCCGTGGGAGCAAGAAATGCGCAGGGACGGGACTGCCCCTCCCGCTCCCCAAGCCCTGGGGTGGGCCCGAGGCCGAGCAGCAAGGGACAGACAGGCGCAGGAGGCAGAGGTGCTCTGATGGGGGCGTGGCGCAGGGGCACCCCAGGGCTGTCCCCCAGCCTGGAGTGCTTCCCCCAAGCTCGCTGGGGAGGATTTTCATCTTTTACGCGGAGAGGAAATTGCACCCCTCATGCTCCCCCCATATCCCAGAGGTCTCCTCCAAGGTACTGGGTCGAGGCAGGTGCCCACCGAGCACCCCGAATGGCCCTTGAGCCCGGAGCTTTGGGGTTTTTACCCAGACGAAGCAGTAAAGTGTCCTTGCAGGAACGAGTTCAGAGGGCGTGGAGGCTTCGGGGGCCAGTTCAAGTCCCTCCCCTCCCCAGCCTCTGGGCAGCGTGACCACCAAGGCCAGCGAGGGTGGCCCTGCCTGCCCACCCTCAGCCTGAGCTTACACAGTGTTCGTGTGGGGCCTTGTCATTAGCTTTGTCCTCAGGACAAGGCCCTCACAATCTGCTCAAGCCCTCTGGCCGCCTGCCCACCCTCCCGCCGTCTGCTCCACTCCAGCCCCAACGGCATCGCAGAACTGGAGCCTGGGAGGCCCTGCCAGAGAGGGATCCCTGGGGAGCCCCCAGCTCAGTGCGGGGTGAGCACTCCCGCCACCCTCAGAGCCAGGGAACCCTGCTTTGAGAAACCTGCAGGCCTCAGCAACCCAGGACTGCACAGGCTCCGGCTCCAGCTCCCTGCAGGGACCAGTGTGGAGCAGGCACGTGAGGCCTCTCCCCTCCTCATCAGGGCTGTGCTGTGTGACCTCGGGTGAATTTTCTCCCACTCTGGGCCTCTTGTTGGTCCTCTGAGAGAGCTCCGCCAGGACACCAGGGCCACGCACAGAGGAGAGCAGGCAGGCGCTCTCTGGCCCATGCCACTGGGGCTGCCCCTCTCCGTGGCCCCAGGGACTGGCATGGGGACTGGCCCAGTGCAGATCTCTGGGGGTGTTTGTGGAGCAAATGAAGGGCTGGGACCCTGGGCTCCAGTTCCTAGAAGCTGCTCTGTGGGCCCCAGCCGGGGCCCATCACCCGACACCTGAAGTCCTCTGTTTCTCCTTCTGTGAAATGGGACGGCACTAGGGGCTGCACTGGGGGCAATGATAGCCGTGGGGCCCGACCGCATCGCTGCCCCTTTCTGGGCCTCAGCTTGCCCAGTGCCCACCAGGCTGGACCTGTGGCTTCTCTGCCCCTCTGGCCTGTCCCACCCCAGGCAGGGAGAGGGCCTGGATGCCAGGGGGAGGGAAGGCCAAGTCCAGGCCCGAAATAGCCCAGGCTGGCAGGATGATGGAGGCAGTGCCGAGCTGGGTGGCGGGAGCCGGAAATTGATCACTCTGTGCCGGCCATGAATAAAACATCACCTGCTCCATGTGGTTCATTATTTGCTAAGGGGGACAGGCCTCGTTTGTTAGGGTTGCCTCTGCTCACAGCCTCAGCAGGATGGAGAAGCCCCTGCCTGGGCCTTCCTTCTCCCTGTCCCAACCTGTCTCCCCAGTGCCCAGAGGACAAACCCCGGGTGAGATGGCTTGGCCTGTCCCCTCCCACCCGGCCAGCAGCCCACCAGCTCCCTGAACCCGCCCTGACTTCCACCCCTCCCCGCCTTCCCTGAGCTGCTCCATTTGCCTGGGCCACTCTCCCTGTCTCTCCGCTGAGGGATCCTCTACCCATCCCCAGGTCCAGGGAAGCAGATCTCTCCGGAAGCTTTGCCTGCCCTTGACACAGGCACGCAGGGGCCCTGTCCACCCGAGCACAGGCAGAGCTCTCCCGCCGCATGCCGCAGCCGACTGCCTGGCCTGGCGACCCTTCCCTCTGTGCCCCCAGCCCACTCTGCACGGCTCTAAAAGCGCAAGCCAAATGCAATCCGCCCGGCGGTGCTATTTTCCACTGATCAGCTGTCAAAGGCCCAGCAAGGCCTGGGGAAGTGGCACCCATCCATCCCCGGCTGGACGGCCACCTTGGAGGCCAGATTGCCAGAAGTTGTTGACCCGAGATCCAGTGACAACCGTGGCTCACAGAGATGCTGGCACCTGAGCAAGGGCGCTGACTGCAGCCCGTGTGCACAGCCAGTAAGCCGGCTGCAGCGTGCCGGGGCATAAAGCGGGGTGACGGCCACACTGTGGAATGGAGCGAGCCGTGCAAAGGAGGCAGCTCAGTCACCCCCCACAGGTGACATTTCCGATACGTACCAAGTCTGAATGCATGCTAGGGACAGAGCAGTGCTCACACATACGACCTTTTCTGTTCAAAATAAGAACCACAAAAAAGATGTCATAGCAATGCTGTGTGGAAGGACACCCAAGAAATCCAGGGGTGGCTTCTGGAGGGAGCAGAGAAACTGGAGACAAGGGGGGGAGGGGGTGCCCACCCCATGCCTAGCGTATCTGGGGTCCATTACCATGTGTGTCTGTGTGTGCACATTCATGTCTGGCTGTGTCTGTGTGTGCCTGGGTGCGTCCATGCATGTGTGCGCCCATGTGTGCATGTCCTCCCTGCTGACTCCCCCCGGGCAAGGCCCCGTCTGGTCACCACAGCACCAGCACAGCCCGTGGCTGAGGGAGGAAGCCAGCGCAGGCCCCTCCACCAGCCCACCCTCCAGGCCGCCCTCCCTGGAGCCAGCCGTGCGCTCGAGTTAGCTGCTGCCTCTCTGGGCTCCGGACAGGGGGGCCCCTCCCTGCCCCGCAGCCCCACCCTGGCTCCCTGACCCGCAGAGGCACGTGCCCATGGAGCCTCACCTCTCCCCTCACCGAGCAACCAGTGGGGGAGGCAGAACAGGGGCCCTGAGTACTGGGCACGGCAGAGCCGGGTCCTGCCTGTGCCTGTGGCCGCTCGACCTCTGGCAGGGTCTTCACTTCCCCGAGGCAGAATGGGCACATCTGATTTGAGCCCTTAGATTCCATTTGAAGTTCCCTTGTTCTGAGTTTCTGGGAAAAGAGGAGGACACAGAAGGAGCTGGTGCCTGGCCGGGGTTGGAGACAAGCACAGCAAGGGCCAGGTGCTGCATGACCTTGGGCAAGTGGCTCAGCCTCTCTGGGCTCTCTTTCCTGGAGTGTGCAAGGGGCAGCGGGACCCCATGAGCCCACAGGCCAGGCCCTTTCAGGATTCCTGGAGCTGCAGGTGTGTGAGGCCCCAGCAGGCAGGCCAGGCTCAGCCGTGGATGCTGGGACAGAGCTGATCCTCTGAGAGCCCAGGCCCCTGGCTGGACTTAAGGAGTAAGTCGGGCCAGAGTAGCTGTGAGGGCTCCGGCCCTGTGGGAACAGAACGAAGGGCAGTCCTCGGTCTGGGCACAGACCCCTCCCCACCCACTGCTGGGAGGGCCACAGAGAGTGGTCGAGGCAGGCCCTGTTGGCCGGGCAGGTCCTCTCTGCCCCAGAGGCTGCAGGGCCAGGGGCTTCCTTCCCAGCCTCCCTGGCTAAGAGGTGGGCACGTGCCCCAGTCCTGGCCACTGGACCAAGGGACACCGGCTGGGCCAAGGGACAGGGAGCCTGCCTTTTTGGGCGGGATGCACCTGCACACCGAGGGGCCTCCAGGGGCAGGTCTAGGCAAGGGGACAGTGCTGGGGGGCAGGTCGGAGCAGGAGTGACCCTTCATGATGCCCTGGAGCAGGTGGGCTGGCCCTGCTATGCCTGCTGCAGAGGTGACATGAAGTGGCATCGAAAGGTGGGACGTCATCAGTGGCCTCCTTGAGGCTGGGGTCTGTTATGGAAGAAACCTGACAGTCCTCGTTCTCAGGAAGCTTGTGATTCGGGCAAGGAAAGAGACACGGTGCCTGACAGTCCTGAGCTGCCCGGTGAGGATGCGGCCACGGGTGCCCCAGGCGGGTCCAGCCAGGATGCAGAGGTCCCCCAGGTCTCTGCAGCAGAGGGGACGCATCTGGCGAACTGGTTACTTGGTGGGTGAGGCCCCGAAACCTAAGCAGGGCTGAGATGGAATCCAGGAATTAGCATCAGCAGGAAGCTGCTGTCGCCCTGGGCCGGAGGCGTGGAGGAATGCAGTGGGCCTGTCCCAGGGCCAGGCTCCCCTGCCCAAGGCTCGTCCCAGCAGCGGCCTGGTGTGCCACAGGTGCTCGAAAACAGGTGTCGCACAATGAACGAATGGTGAGTAACAGCCAGATGTCTGGGAGCCCCAGGTAGGAAAGGAAGGAGGAAGGGAAGCAGACAGGGCGCATCTGAGCCAAGATCTCAGAGGCTCTGGATGCCGGCTTGGGTTCTACTTAAACCTGAAGGCTGACATGGCCCAAAACCTTTCTCTCTGGCCCTAAATTGAAAATAAATAAGATTTTTAGCCTTAACGCATCAAGGCCTTCGACTGCTTGTTTCTGTGTTGAGCTGGACAGGTCAGTGTTTATTTCCCCCTATTTTCCAGACTAGGAAACCGAGACACAGAGAAGTGCAGTACCTTGACCAAGTGACAAAGTGGCCTGCCGAGATTTCACAGTTAGGGGTGGCACAGCCACAGTGAGGGATGGTGGACACAAGGCCTGCCCACCCTCAACTTGCCAGAGATGGGACATTTGCTGTGAACTACCAGCAACGGGTGACGACCAGGAGAATGTCATGGAAGGCACCCCGTGATCTTTTAGTCCTGCCTCCTTTGTGGGCAACGGCTTTTCAATCACCAGCGTGTCCTCTGGACAGAATATACAGAAGCAGAAAGCTGTGCTGACAACTGTTTGTGCCTCCTTCCCCCAGAGCCCCTTGCCAGGGCCACAAACCCAGGTCCCCACAGAATTCAAGCAACAGGGTGGACAAGGACGAAGCAGGTGGGAGGGACTGAGGGTCAGGGGACACCATTTGACTCTAGATCTCTGAGAATGAGGCCCAATGTTGTCCCAGCTCTGATTTCTGGGTTTTTTTTAAAGTTCGTGTTATGTTTTTTTTTTTTTAATTTCAGCATATTATGGGGGTACAGATCTTTAGGTTACTTATGTAGTCCTTGCCCCTCCTCCCCCCGCCAAGCTCTAATTTCTTAACTGAAGAAATCGGGATATCTGGGCTTTCGATGGGAAAAATGTCAGATTTTGAAATGTGGGTCACTAGTTCAAAATCTGTAAACTACCCTGAGATCTAACTCGCGAGACCAAGCTGAATGCGTTTGCAGGCTGGATCAGGTCTGGGACCTCTGCCGGTTCTTAGGCAACATCCTCAAACTCGCCAAGCAAATGCCACCCGCAGGGCCTTTGCACGTGCTGCTCCCCCGCCTGGAAAGCTCTTGGGTCACTCCCGCACTTCCTTCAGGTGTCTGCTCACACGTTCTCTCTCCAAGAGGCCTCCTCTGACCTTCTTCCTATTTCCCTTCTTTATTCTTCTTCCTAGCGCTTACCTCCCCCCGACATGTTAGCATCGTGCGCCTCGCAGTGAGAGCATCAGCTCGTCGTGAGGGCAGGGCCGCTGTCCCGGGCACCCCTGGATGCACAGAGCCTGCCTAGCCAGCGCAGGCACTCGGTCGGCATCCGTTGAATGGGTGCTTTAGCACCTCAGGCCCCCTGGGGTGTGGCCAAGGGGACATCGAGGACCCAGGACTACAGAACACGGGAGGTCAGAGCCGGGGGGAAGACACACACGGGCAGATCGGAGAGGAGAGTGGGGGCTCCCCCTGAGCGGGCAGGCAGGAGTGTGTCCGGAGTGTGGTCAGGGCCTCAGCCCCCAAGAAACAGATCCCCAGAACACCAGGGGGCGTGACCCAGCGATCCCACTCCTAGGTCTCCGCCCAAAAGAATTGGGGCAGGTGTTCAAACAAAACGTGTGCTACTCACAGCAGCCCAGAGGGGCCACAACCCAGGGCCCATCAGCGGGCGAGCGAGTTAGCGAACCGTGGCGTTGCCACACGGTGGAATGGCATTCACCCACGGGAATGAAGTCCTGCCCCGCGGCCCCGCGTGGAGGAAGCTTGAGAACACCGCGCTGAGCGAGAGGACGACAAACACCGCACGAGCCCATTCATAGGAAACGTCCAGAATCGGCAAATCCACAGGCACGGAAAGCAGATTAGCGGTTTCCATGGGCTGGGGGAGGAAACGGGGGGCGACTTCTCCTCATTTTCTACCGCGCCTTCTTCTGGGACTCGAGAGGGTGGTGGCTGCACAACACTGTGACTGTAAGAGACGCCCTGAGTTTGTACACTGTAAGAGGGGCAATTTTACCTTCTGTGAAGTTTGCCTCAGTAAAAAGGGAAAAGCCCCAGCAGGGACACAGGGGACCACGGCAGAAACAGCGGCATGGAGCCGTGGCCAGAGGCCAGGCCGGGACCAGACCAGACCACCTGGGGACGAGGGGGCGCGCACCCACGGCGGCTGGGAGGGCGCCGCGGCAGGAGCTCCAGGAGCAGGGCGCACGCGGCGCTCGCCCCGCTGGCACCCCGGACCGGCCGCCCCAGCAGGGCCGCGCCTCTCCCCCGGCTGCCCCGGGCGGGGCAGGCTCCCGGCCATCCCAGGCCACGTCTGCAGCCACAGTCTGCGCAGTGGCCCAGGGCAGGGCCCGAGACAGGTGGCGCCGGCTCTCTGCCCTCAGCTCACTTCTACCCACTGGGCCTCAGCCACCACCTGGGAACGGGATGGAGGCCAGTCCTCCGGGGACCTTACCCAGAGCCTCCCGGGAAGACAACAGGACCGACGGAGAGGGGGGCGGCATGGTGCCTGGGCTGAGCGGCAGGGACTAAGCCAACAGACAAGGGTTCCAATCCCAGCTCCTTCACTTCCCAGGCCTCCACCCTCAGGCCCTACTTGCCCCAGCCGTCCTCTCTGCGCCTCAGTTTACCCTTCTGTAAAGCGTGGGTAATAATCACAACTACCCCGTAGGGGATCGTGAAGATGGAATGGGTCCAACAGCGCCTGCCTCGCGGCGCGGGCTCGGAAAGTGTGGATCCCTGCGGTGTCCACTCCTTGCAGCAAAGCACGGTTACGGGCGGGGAAGGCAGGGCCCTGCCTGCGGGGTGGCTGCCGCGGTGACAGCGGCCAGGGCGGCTGCGCTGAGCTGGGCCCCTCCTAAGGAGGCTGTGGGGCCGCGAGGGGCCCGGCCCCCAGGAGTGGAGACCCCGGGAACCGGTCCGCAGAAAGGGGGCCGGGGGAGCGGGACGGGGAGGCCCCCCACAGGGTCACTCTCACACGTTCCCTCGCACACCCCACACTCGCACACCCCACGCTCGCGCGCTCGCACACTCACACACGTTCCCTCGGACACTCGCACACTCGCACACTCACGTTCTCACACCCCACGCTCGCACACCCGCACACGCATACACTCACACACGTTCTCGCACACACCACACGCGCGCTCGCACACTCACACACGTTCCCTCGGACACTGGCACACTCGCACACTCTCACACTCGCACACGTTCCCTCGGACACTCGCACACTCGCACACTCTCACACTCACACACGTTCCCTCGGACACTCGCACACTCTCACACTCACGTTCTCACACACCGCGATCGCCCACCCGCGCCCGCAAACGGTCACACCCGTTCTCGCACCGCGCGCACTC
>CAUYSK010124741.1:0-54931 GCA_963575035.1 Avahi laniger | reverse complement strand
CTTTTATTGCAGAAAAGAAGGGAGCTATACAAAGTGAGAGTATGTTCCAGAGAGGAACGGCTCAGTCTCCGTGAGTGGAGAAAGACGTTGAGGACTCCTACGTGGTTTCCTTTTGTTGGTCTGGCCGGGGGAAGGCCTTATCGGAGGTGTTGGAGGTTACCAGATGATTGATGTACATGATTGACAGGTGTCCTCATTACGAAGTTGCAGCTCCACAGATGTGTATGCCTCAAAACCTCAAGTTCCTGCTCTTTGCAGTTGTTAGCTGTGCTTTCCTGCAGTCCCTTTTCCAGCTTCTCCACCCCTAGGAACTGCCCTCCTGGTCTGTATCTGCCACCTGCAGATTTGGTCCCTTCCTAATACATATCAGATACATTGATGGCGCAATACTCTAGAGCCCCACAAGAAAGCGCATGTGGCTCCCTCTTCTCCATCTAAGTCCCACATCTTCTACAAGTCACACCTCTCCAATGTAGACTCCATCACTGCCTTAGGTGATAGTGATTATTTCTGTCTTTCTCATTAAAGAACTAACTAATGGTACTTTATAACACATCTTTAATTGCCTTGTATACTTATCATTTTATAAGTATTAATATATTTTACCAGTATTAATATGTTACCACTTACACGTAGGTAAGTGATAATATTTGTGAAAACAAAAGACCTTGTCTGAAATGGCAACTAGAGCCCCCATGATGTTTACTATCCAGTAGCTGCCATTAAATATTTACCTTACTAAAAATCCTTTGAGGAAAGATTTCTTAATGTCTTCATTGTAAAGATAAGGATAAGACAGTCTACAGGTAAGTGTTTACAATAGTAGATTCTGAATCTAAATCATTTTTCCTGCTGTAGTTTCTTCTATACCTTTTAATTACCATTTTTTTACTCAAGCACAGGAAGTACCCCATGTGGAGTATGACTGAATACATAATATGGATATAAAGTATGTTTGATAATAAGTGTCTCTGCATGGTGGCGTTATAATTGTTAAAAAGAGAAAAGAAACACATGCTTCTGCCTTTAAAATGCTATAGTCTGGTGGAGTCAAATAGATTTTAACAACATAGCATGACATAACATAGCATAACATAACAACACAAAATAGCATATTAAGTAAATTCGTGAAATATAAAAAAAAGTGTTATTTTAAAGGATATAAGGATGGCAATTAATTCTCCCCAAAAATATGAGGTAAAGTTTTACGAAGATGATCACATTATCAGAGTATAGTAGGAAGAGTTGATGTTTGTTAGGTGAACAAATAGGAATAGACATTACACATCAAGAGAACAGTACATTAAGAAAAACATGGAGTTTTACAAAGGCAGTACTACACACTATGAGAAGGGTGAAAATTATAGCTTGCTGGGAGCTTACATGCCTGTGGAAAATTATAATATAAAGAAATGAGGCTGGAGAAGTAGGTCTGGGCCAAGTCGAAAAAACATTATGTCTCAAATAAAGGAGCTGATTTTGTAAAAGTCTGTTTTGAAACCTACTTTTCTCTTTTAAGCAGAAAAGCTACACAATCCTTTTTTAAGATACTGTATGAAGAACTTCCAGCCATTGAATGCTTCTTAGATCCTTTGGCATTTTGATAGGAGCTTCACAGCAGTAATCTCATAAAATTAATACTTCAAAACCATACCATGGAGTAGATAAGATAAATCTCATTTTACAAATAACCAATCGAAGCCCAAGAGGACTTAAGAAACTTGTGTCTATTCACAAACCTGGTAGGCAGTGGATTTTCTCCTGGATCAATCTCCTAAGCATTTAGGGACCAGGGAATTATAAGCAAGATGACTAGGGTATACAATTTTAGAATTTAAATAGGTACTCCCTCACAAGGTCTTACAAGATCCTATACTCACATAACCCTGAGACTGGGTGCCTCCTTAAATTTTCCATCAGTCCCATGCTCCCTACATCTGTTGGCAGTGAGGAGCTCTCTTCTCCCAACCATAACACAGATGTTGGGAAATTTGTGCATTTAATAAATTCCAAAAGGCTGATTCCCTAGAAATTTCTAATTCATCTGACCATCTCCATTCGACCCCTCCAGTCTGTTCTCCACAAACCTAACCCATAATATTTTTTAAAAGTCTTACCAAATCATGTATCTTCCCTGCTTAGATATTTTCAATTTTCCTCATTTGACTTATGAGCCTAAAATCCATATGGCCATCAAATTCTTGCCTATTTTTAATCAAATATATGATTTTTTTTCATTTTCTGTCACTTTACTGCATTTTACCACATTTTAATTTTTACCTAGTTCTGCCCATGTAATGAACTCTTTCAGATCTCAGGGCTTTTGCAGTGGTTGTTCCTTTTCCTGGATGTTCCTCCCCTTCTTTTCATAGCCTATCATGACTCATCCCCGTGAAGTCAGCATCTAGATCTCCTCCTTGGAGATATCTTTTCTTCTTTTTCAAAAAATAGCTTTACTGAGATATAACTTACGTAAGTTACAATTCACCTATTTAAATTATACTCTGTAATGATTTTCAGTATATTCACATGCAATCATCACCACAGTTAATTTTAGAAGATTTTCCGCGCCTCAAAAAGAAGCCCTGTATCGTTTAGATATCAACTTCCCATCTTCCCATCCACATTCCTGTCCCTAAACAACCGCTAGTCTACTTCTGTCACTATAGATTTCCCTACTCTGAATTTTCATCTCAATAGAATCAAATAATATATGGACCTTTATGGTCAGCTTCTTTCACTTACCATATCGTTTTCAAGGTTCATCCATGTCGTAGCATGTATCAGGTGCATTATTCCTCATTCTGAGTGAATAATTGCATTGACATAGCACATTGTATGTGTCCATCTGTAACCCGCTCCCCATTCAACAAATTTCAATGAGCCCTATATTATCCTCTCCATTAACTAACTACCTGACCTTTTGTGTTGTTTCCCTGAAATGGGGATTTTTTTTGTAAGACAAAGGAGCTGAGATTCTGAAGTCTGTAGGCCGATTTCCAAGGACCCACCATCCCCCACAACCTGCCCCAGTGCATGTAGCCCCTTGTTAGTTACACCATGACCCACCCATGGCACATGGCCCCTTCTTTAAAAGCCCATGATCTAGGAGAGACAAATTTGAGACAGCTTCTCCCATTCTCCTAGCAATATGTCTGTCATATTAAAAATTCTTTTCTTCCTTGGCAATCCTCACTGTCTCAATAATTGCGTCTTTGTACAATGAGCAACTGGACCCCTTGCGGTTCTGACAACACATCTGTCTATTGATAGACACTTGGGATCTTTCTACATTTTAAATATTCATTGACAAGTTTTTGTGTGTACATGTTTTGATTTTTCTTAGATACATGCCTAGAAGTGAAATTGGCCATTTGTGTATCTTCCTTAGAGAAATGTCTATTCAGATCCATTGCCCATGTTTTAATTGTGTTATTTGTTTGTTATTTAATCACAAAAGTTCTTTATACATTCTAGATATAAGTCCCGTATTAGAAATATGATTTGCTAATATTTTCTCCTATCTTGTGGGTTATGTTTTCACTTTCTTTTATCTCTTATCTTTCTTTCTTTTTTTCTTTTTTCTTTTTTCTTTTTTTATGACAGAGTTTTGCTCTTTTGTCTGGGCATGAGGGTAATGGCATCATCATAGCTCACAGCAGCCTCAAACTCCTGGGCTCAAATGATCCTCCTGCCTTAGCCTCCCGAGTAGCTGAGACTGCAGGCACATACCACCACACCAGGCTAATTTTTCTATTTTTTGTAGAAATGGGGTCTCACTCTTGCTCAAGTTTGGTGTTTTCACTTTCATAATGGTGTCCTTTGAAGCACAATTGAAAAAAAAATTTGATTACTTCCATATCTTTTTCTTTTGTTGCTTGTGCTTTAGGTGTCATATCTACGAGTTATTTACTGAGTCCAAGACTGGAAAGCTGCAGAATAATTTTTAAAAATACCTATATAGTGACATACAAGAAAAAATGTATGTGGAAGAGCATGTTTACAACACTAAAGAGAATGGACTGTTTTATAAGGATATTGGAAAAGAAACCTGAATAATGCAAACTGTTTTTCTTTTAAAAAAAATTTTGGGATCACAGCCTCATAAAAACCTAAACATGAGTTTCCTCTAGATCAATAGTTCAGTTTATGTTAGTTTAGTGTTCTTGGGGACTTCACACAGCATAATTACCATGAACAACAAAAGTGACTGTATATTATCCCACTGCATTCTGGCCTCCATTATTTCTGCTGAGAAGTCAGCTGTTCATCTTATTAGCAGTCTCTTACAAATGATGAATCTCTTTTCACTTCTTACTTTCAAGATTTTTCCCTTGTTTTTGACTTTTGGTGTTTTTACTCTGTGTCTGTTTCTGGAACTCTTTGTACTTATCCTATATGAATTTCCTTGAGCTTGCTTGGTATGTAGATAATTCTTTATCAATAAATGTGAGTAGTTTATTGTCATTATTACTTCTTTCTATAATTATTTCTTAAGTTTTCCTTTCTCTCTTTCTTCTACTTCTCAAACTCCATTATGAATATGTTGGTGCTTTGATGTTGCTGCACATTTCTCTGGGGCTCTATGCATTTTTTTCATTCCTTTTTCTCTCTGTTCTTTGATTTGCATAATTTCTATTAATCCATCTTCAACTTCAGTAATTCTTTCTTCTGCCATTGCAAATCTACTGTAATGCCTCTCTAACATTTTTTTATTTCTGTAATTTTACTTTTCAAATGCAGAATTTCCATTTTATTTTTGTATACACGAGATATTTTGTTTCTTTATTGATATTCTCTATTTGATGTAACATTGTTGTCATATCTTTCCTTCTTGTTTAAGCATGTTTTCTTGATAACGGATATTTTGAGCTCATTTTCTGTGAAATCTTACATCTGGTTGCACCCCCAGGCAATTTGTGTTGCTTACTTCAGTGAACTAAAATAAAACCTTAGGCTCCTCCCAGCTTACTGAATAGGTCCCCACTTGGCCAAGGGGATACCCTAAAATGAATTGCTGGCCATGAGAAGGGAGGTCAGACATGCTTCATCATGCCCACCCCCCTCCTTGGAGATATTCTTTGTAACTCATTAACAGTTATAAGGCTATGCAAGACAAACCAGCAGGTCCTCAATTTACATAACAAATCACTGAGTCTGGATATATGGCAGGTGGCTTGTCTCTGATTAACAGATTTTCTTATCGTAACCGGAAAACATTATAAGCCTCTAGACAATGCTTCATTTCTTTAACCAATTACAAATCAAAGTCTTTAAACCTACCTATAACCTGTAAGCTCTCACTTCGAGATGTCCCACCTTTTTTGGCCAAACCAATGTATTGATTTACTGCTCTACGTGTGATTTCTGTCTCCCTGAAATGTATAAAACCAAACTGTAACCCAACCACAGTGACTTCCATTTGCTCAAGGCTTTCTGGGCATGGCTCCAGGCCATGGACCTCAAATTTGGCTCAGAATAAACCTCTTTAAGTTATTTTACAGAGTTTTGCTTTTTTTCCCTTGACACTTCTTTTCCAGAGTAGGTTGTGCTTTTCTGTTTCATTGCACGCCTTATAATTTGTTGTCAGGAACCAGACTTTTTAAAATAATATATTGTAGCAACTCTGGGTACTGCTACACCTATGCCCAAGGTTTGTTACTGTTATTTGCTTGTTTATTATTTAGTGACTTGCTGAATCATTTTAGTCAATTGTTTCCCCTCAATGGTGTTATACTTTTGATGTTTCTCCTCAAGGAGGCACAGCTTTGGGTATACCCACAGTCATCCCAGGATGTCCATGACATTTCTCTCTCTCCTAAACACACCCACTGAAGGAGCTTAGGGAATTTCACCCCAAAATATGACTCTTTGATATAAAGAGTAATTTGAATAAGAGGTCCTTAGAGAGCAATAGGCCCTTGGAAGGGGCTTACCCTCTGTCTGCATAACCAGACAGACCCATCAAAAGAAGAATTGACTTCTGTTCCTTTCCCTGTTATCTCACTATGTTGCAGGAGAGAAAATCAAGAATGCAATGAGACCTGGCCCAGATCATTTTAAATATAATACCTGTCTCTCAAGGTTAATTTAATTTGCAAAAAGAATAATTTACAATTCAACCCATTTCCCTATCCATTCATCCTCCCTAGCAACCATTTATTGTCCCTGAACAGAATTATGTATATTCCTCATCTCTCCCACCCCTCTAAAAGGAGGGTATGAAAGCATCTGGATCCCACTGGGATATTGGGTAATCACTGTGATTCCTCCCCTGTGTACGGTAAATAAACCTCTTCCTCTTATTAATCTGCCTTAATTGCTCATTGATCTTTCAGTGAACTTTCCAGGGAATGGGGACATTTCCCCTTGTCCCCACACAGCTTTTAAACTCCATTTGACAGCTATACTATTTCAATAATGTCCTGGAACACAAATTGCTATACAGATGAATCTAATCAAATCGTAGATTTTTCGAAGGAATAGTTTATGAGATCCTTATTAGATATTTGTCCTAACTCCGAGAAGATCCTCCCAGCTGTCTGATTCCCTGAGGTCTCTCAGACAAACCAGGGGGACTACCATCTAGGTTGCATCTTCATCGAGTCCACAAATGTCCTCCCAGTTACCTTTCATTGCAATCCTCCTGTTTTTGATAGTTTTGAATTTCTCTCATCTCTTTTGCAAATGACACCATTTCCTTTAGGAAGAGGTTAAGAGCTATCTGTTTTAATACCCATTCCTTTTCCTCAGGCAACGTCTCCCAGCCAGATCTCTGGAGCTGAGGTGGGACAATGGAAAGCTTCTTTCTGAGTGACTCCCCCACTGCAGGAGCTGAGCACTCAGTGGAGGTGAGAATAGTGGGAGGTCACTTCAGTTTGCCTCTCCTTGCATGAAACCACCGCTTTGCAAGCTGTGCAGGGGGAAGGAGTGAGGGCTGTAGGAGCCCCAGCATTTTCACAGTGTCATAGTTAAGATAAAATCTCCCTTCCACTAGTGATGCTGGGAAGAAGTGAGCTCCCACCTATCACGTGCACTTGGCAGGATTTAGCCTTGGCAACAGGCAGTTGGGGACAGGGTATGAAATACTGAAGTCCTGCTCTGCCCAGGAAAAAAACTCTCTGACTTGGAGCTGAGGAGAGAAGGAGCTCTGTGATTTTGGCTCCAGCAGTCTGGATTGAGGTCTCTGCCTTGCTAAGCTAAGGGTAGAGACTGGGAAGAGAGTAGTTTTCAAATACCACAGAGTCTTGCCTTTCTTATCAAATTTTCACAGATTTTTCTTGAACAGATGTTTCTTTATTTCCTCTTTACCCTTAATACCATTTCCAGAGGCTTTCTTTTTACCTGTTTCATTGGGGAGTAGATCAGAAGAGCTCTTCACAGTGTGATACCGATAATCAGTTGAGAAGCCTTTTCTGATCCTCTGTTGTAAATTGGAGCCCTTTGTAATACTATCTCATTTAGCCCTGTTATGTTTTTTTCCTATACAATATGAGGGGGTTACTATAATTTTTATTATAGTTTTTTTTGTTTTAATATTGGCCTCCTCACTTAACCCGGGCTTCTTGAGGCCAGAAACTGTGTGTTTAATTTGTCCACAAACTAATTTTTCCCTAGGCCACAGCATATCAAAAGAAGCATTCAGAAGTGAGTGCTGTGTAACATAGAGTAGGCAGCCTATGTAGAAAAGGAAAATTTTTCAAGTATTACTTCTATAAATATTAATTCAATGGTTACATCGCTTTGGGCTCAATGCTAAGTGCAGCAGATATATTAAAGCAAAAACACATCTGGGCTTTGACCTTTGTAAGTTCCAGTCACCCGAGAAAGATAAATAGTAAACATAACGAACAAAAAATACCCACAATAAAGAATTCAGCAATTGTTATAAAGTAAAAGTATAATCTCTTGGAAAAAAATCTACAAGGACCCAACTTACTTTAGGATCACATATGTTCACTCAAAAGTAATGAAGTGAGGTAAAGAATGTGAAGAAACCTGTTTGCTCAAGGGGGAAAAAGGTGGGTTTTGAAAGAAAAGATAAGAATAAGAGTGTTTTAGGAAGGAAGAATACCTTATTCATAGGAACTGAAACAAAACTATATTTGGTGCATTCAAATAACAGAAAGAAGTGCAACATGGGTACTGTAGGGTGGGGTGAGAGACAGAGAGAGAGAGAGAGAGAGAGAGACACCAGGGAATCAAGACAAGATCAGGGTGGTATATGAGGATTTTGTGGAGTAAGCAGGCTTTGAGACTTGAGACTTGGTGCTACATGAATAGTGTCCTTGATGTCATGAGATTGGAGAAGGTTGACTGACTCTCCCTCTTAGGATGAAGGTATTATATCGTTTTCTGTTGAAGCAACTCAGAGCTCAGCAGTAGCCTGTGAACCAGGCAAATTTTATTCATGAGTTATATTCCACCTATCCTGAGAAAATTTCTGAGAAGCTTTTTCTTGCAAAAGCAGGGTACGAAAGAGATTAAATCAAAGTGTTTCTTGGAGAAGGTCAGGTATGTGTTTATAAATCTTCCTGAGCTTCCCATATGAATGTATATTTCAAACCATTTTCCTTCAAGTTCTCTTGTTCAAGACAATATTGTTCTTGGCAAAAGAAAGGCCTGTGGGGGATATAGAAGTTCTTTTCTGCAATATCCAATTTTTCAAGCCCCGTGTAAACTTGTCAGTGGGTTGATTCGAACTTACTATTTCTGAGCACTAGGACTCACAAGGAAGAAAAGGGCTTTGCATGAGCTAATTTATTATTGTCCAGCAACGCCACTTCCAACCCCAGGAAAGACCAAAGAGGAATGTTAACATACTCCTGGAGCTCTTTGCAAACAACTCATTATTCTTTGGGAAAACTAGAGCACCTCAATTGTCTTTGCCTGTCTAGAAATGACAAGTTTTTCTCCAAGCAAATTTCTTAAATTACTTTTGCAATCTTTTCTTCAATTACATTTTTTGGGTTCTGCATTAGGAGTATTTTTGCTTCAGAGGGACCTGTATCCTGAACCAGCTTGGGCTTGTTCTGATTGGGACTTTGATGGTATCCCTCCCTGGAAATAAATGGAACTTACGTTTGCTATTTGCTCTCATTAACCATGTCAGCTGGCTATTTCTACTGAGATGAGGTGTTGCTTCCCTGACTGCAGGTGAAGACATCCCTGAGCTGTTATCATAGTCTTCAATCCAGGGAAGATGCTATTAATGAATTTATTACAATTGTTCATTCAAATTTCTCCAGAAAGTTGTAATTTTTCCCCTGAGTTTCTGAAGAAGTCATTGCAAGCCTGAATGGTGTGTGACCCGTGAAGGAAAAAGAAAAACATCTTGTGCCGTGGTGTTGATGTGGGAGGCAGTCAAGGCTTCAGGATTTTGGCTTATATCATCTCAGGAGATAAGAGCACAGTTGCAATCATGTCAGCCCTGTTCCTACTGACAACCTTTCTCTGCAACAATAACCTACAGCCACCTGTGGCATTGAGCATTCACCTCCCAAGGCCAACTCACCTACTTCTCTGGAAATTTCTGAGTGTTGACTTTTAATATAGTGTGCTTTGACGTTTTCAATCATCTTCTTCCAGGAAAAGAACAATAATAGTTATTTGCTGAGCATTTACTTTGTATGAGGCTCGAGGTTTATAGAGATTTATTAACCTTCCTAAAGTCACACAGATGGTGTTTGGTAAAACCAGCATTTGAAACTAGTCCATAATCACCAAAGCACCTAAACTTTCAACATACCCCATGGGAAGACTAGTGACAGGAAGGAAATATTTGTAGACCTGGAGTTAAGAGGACAGATTGCAAACCGTAGTTACTCCACTTGTCCTGGTGATTGTGAGCAATCTCTTTTAAGTGTTGTTTCCTTACTGTAAAAAGAGGGGAATTATTCTTTTGTGAGAATGTAATAAATTAATCTCAGTAAGGGTGCTTTGGTATATCAGGAAACTTTGCTTGGCTCTGAACTGTAGAGATATCTAAGAGGTCTAACAGCAGGCTATACTTTTAGCTTACATGACATCATTTTACATTTGTGGAAAGAATTTTCATTATAACTAAATGTCTTTCAAGTAATCAAATAATCCTGCTCATCATTATAGTGGAACGGTTCATTTCTAGCACACAGAGTAGACAGTAATACCTGTATATTGGGGATAATCTATGGACTCTCAAGGAGCAGTTCACAGAGTGCTTGATTTGTACTAACAATGCTTTATTTTTTCTTGCCAAGAGGCTGGTATACATGATGGTTATATTATTCTTCTTGCATCTTTTTATACTTGAAAATTTATTTTTAAAATTGCATATAGATAAAACCAGCTTAATGTCTATCATTTTCAAATAGGATGCCATTTTATTTAGTTGGCTTGAGCTCTGCCTCTTTCTGGGAGTCCACCCAGAGTCAAACACCTTCTCTTCTTTGAACTTCGGCTCTTTTCTCTGTATTGTTATGTTTAAAGTCACAATGATACCATCCTGTGTTTCCATCTGCAGCAAATGAGGGTAAAGCACCTTATGTGACATTCTTTTTTCTCATGTCATGAAACACACTGCAGAACACAGGAGACTGAAATGTCCACGAGAGTAGGGGATTTGTTTGTATTTTAATATTGGATTCCCAACATTTGAGGCAGTGTTGGCACACAGTAATATTTATGGACCAGCTGGCTTATTTAATAGGGAGCATTAGAAATTCTCAAGACCTTATAACTAAAGATGGGTTTTTCAAGTTTAAACAAACATATTTATGCTTACTTTGTGTTTACCATGTGCCATACACTGTTAGGTAATCATGTGATATTATATATAATTATAAGAAGCAGTCATCATCATTTCTAATTGTAAGAAAAATAAGGCACAAAGAACTTAGATAACTTGCTCAAGGCATAAAGCTGGTAAATGGCATAGACGGAACTTTACCCTAAGTGGTCTGTTGTCACATGCCCAGCCCTTAATCCCCACATGCTACTTCCATTAAACGGCATAACTCAGCAGTCCCTGTAAGTAATCATCCAATTATGTGAGCACAAACAACTAGTGAGTACCTCACCTTTTCTCTGGTGCTTGTTCCCAGTTAGTACAATACATTCGTAGATTTCATACCTTGACTTTTGGCAACCTGGCAAATTGGACAAGATGTTTAAGTGTACTCTTGAGTGAATAGTATGAATGTCCCTGCTCAGTCTTATTAGCTGTGTTAATTTGGGCAAGATGTTTAGCCTCTCTAAACCAATTCTCTGATTTTCAAAATGGTAACAACAAAATCCACTTCCAAAGTCTACATAAGGATGCCTTGACAAAATGTATGCAAAGTGCTTGGAATGGAGCTGAGAAAATATACACAAAATAAATGTAAGCTATCATCATCATCATCAGACATTCTTGGAGTTTTTATCATAAGGTGCTTATGGAGTATTGAGATAATTTTTGCTGGAAATCCTCGCTCATTTTGTAGATTTTCAATAAAGAATATCCCCACATTTGTTTAAGCCTCCTAATAAGTAGGCCACCAAAGTAAGTCATGCGATTAAAGAGTGATATATTTTTCCCAAAGAAAAAGTAGAGCATATGGTTTGTCAAGGACCAGTTTTTTTTTTTTTTAAAGTAGAGACTGGGGTTACTCTGTCGCCCAGGCCAAAGTGCAGTGGCATGATTACAGCTCACGGCATATCTGCAGCCTTGAACTCCTGAGCCCATGCGATCCTCCTGCCTTGGCCTCCCAAGTAGCTGGGACTACAGGTGCACACTACCACACCTGGTTAATTTTTTCTTATGTTTTATAGAGACAGGGTCCCCCTATTTTGCACAGGCTTGTCTCAAACAATCCTCATGCCTTGGCCTCCCAAAGTGCTGGGATTACAGGAGTGAGCCACTGCACCCGACTGGAAGAACAGTTCTTAATTAAACATATTTAAAACTAACAACTTACCAAACATCAAAGATACAAAGCAAATTCAGTCGTGTTGATATTTAATTTTCCTTGTTCAGAAAAACAAAATCACACAAAATCATGACTATCTTGAAAATTACGAGCACTTTATTTGTAATGTGTGATGTTTATAGGGGTGGTGTTTGTCTTTTGTCTTCAGAGACTCAGTGCTTCTCTGTGTGAGATTTATTTCTCTTTGTGGCAAAGTGTGTTCTCAAAGCAAGAGAATTTGCTTTGAACGACTTTCTTCTTAACCAACAGAAGTGGATTCCAGACAGTCTCCAGCTGTCACCTCTTACAGTGACTGCACCAGCTGCAGGAAGCCTCAGCACTCAGCCACTGAGCGAGGAGGGCAGGGTTATAGGGACTTGGCTGACCAAAATCCTTTGCTGGGAAATACTCACTTCAAAGCTCTCCGCTGGGTTGGCTGAGGCCTCGTTGGGCTTACATCACATTTCCACTTTTTCCTCTACCCAGTTCTGTTTCTCTTCCTTCCTTTCACAGATGTTAATCCCTGACCAGTATCTTACACTTCAGATACCATCTCAGTTTTTTTTATTTTTCTTTATTTCTGGGTGGCCCGAACTGCCACAATCAGCAATAAAATCACAGTGGTCCGAGAAAACATGCAATCAGATGGGGTTTTGGAGCTGGATCACTCACCGTCTGGTTGGTAATGAGGAGCCCTTTTCAGTGGTGGTAGGAGGAACACAGATGACGGTTTTTCTGTTTAACTTTCATTGGTGGTGAACTGAGAGGCTGTGCTGATGGAGGAAATACACTAGCAGGTAGAATGTGTTAAGTATTTAAGACTGTGAAGGAGATGGTTCACATAGGGGTAATGAAATTAGATGGTTATTGTTAAGTATCATTGATGATCTAAAGAAAAAATAATGAACATCTGAGGGTCAGAAGTAGATAATTGAAAGCTAGAAGTAAAAGAGAATGGCCTTTTAATTTGCATATCAAAAAGCTCTCTTTTTGAGCAGAAGCAAGGCTGAGAAATTTAAGGACAAGAACTCTTATCTAATAGTCTGGGTAGGGACATCTCACTCAAGAAAGTTAAAAGCCCATTCAAGGAAGACCTGTTATGCCAAAATCAGGACTTTGGTTGGGCAAGTCTTCAACCTTGACCTGGGATAGGGGCATAGGGGTGAACGTTCCCAAATATTTCAACTATCCAGACTTCTGTGCACATTCAAACCCTCAGAAGTAGCCTGTCTCTCTGAAAGGAGAGCTCCTATCCCCCATGTTCTGTATGACATCACAGAAGACTACACCCCTTGAAAAACTGGTTGCCTCCCTTAGGACATTGATTTGCCAACCACGTACCCAAACATTAAAAAATAAACTTTCTATTTTAGGAAACCTTTATAATTTCAGTAATATTGCAAAGATAGTACAGAGACTTTCCATATACCTCCTACCCAGTTTCCCTTAGTATCACTTTGCAGTATATGGTACATTTGTTATAATTAACGAATCAATATTGATGTATTAAGTCCATACTTTATTTAAATTACCTTAGCTTTTTTTTTTTCCCCCAATATATTTCTTCTGTACCAGGGTCCCATTACATTTAGTCATCCTGTCTCCTTAGGTTTCTGTTGACTATGACTGTCTTTCAGACTTTCCTTGTTGTTCTTAATGATCTTGACAGCTTTGAAGAGTATTGGTCAGTAATTTTGTAGAATGCCCCTCAATTGGAGTCTGTCTGATATTTTCTCTGATAGTTAAACTGGCGTTGTGGGTTTTTGGAAAGAATCCCACAAAGGTAAAGTGCCATTTCCATCACATCATTTCAAGGGTACATACTATCAACATGATTTATCACTGATAATGTTAAACTTCACCACCTAGCTGAGGTAGTATTTCCCAGGCTTCTCCCTGCAGTTACTTCTCCTGCTTTGCATACTAATCACTTTGGAGGGAAGTCACTGTGTACAACATACACATAAAGAATGGAATGTTACACTCCACTCCTTAAGGACAGAGTATCCACACAAATTATTTTGGAAATTTGTATGCTCTTCCTCATTTATTCAATCATTCATTTATATTAGTGTGAACATTCATTTTATATATTGAGTTGCAATCCAATATTATTTGCATATTTTGTTTACATGCTAGTGTGTGTGTGTGTGTGTGTGTGTGTGTGTATGTGTGAGTGCACAGTGTCTTTAGAATTGTTAACCTGTACCCCCGGGGGAAGCATTTTTATCAACTTGAGTACAGCGCTTATATGCAGTTACTTTTGCTTTTAGTTTTGCAGATTTTAGTCGCTCAAAAATTATTTTAGTCAATACCTCCTTCCCTAACACCTTTCAGTGAGGTTTTTTTCCATACACTTGTAATAAAGTTAGATTGTATAAAACTACTAAAGAGCTCTTAAAATATGAATCATAGTTATGTAAAGCTTTTTGTCTGATAATGCCAACATTTATGCTATATCCAAATCTACTTCTGTTGTGTGCTTTGTTTCTTTAGATTGTATTTCTTATTAACTTTTGTCATGCCTTGTAATTTTGTTGTTTAAAGCCAAACATGTTGGCTTGGTAATAGAAACTGAAGTAAGTAAGTCTATAGCAAGAGGATTTA
This sequence comes from Avahi laniger, assembly GCA_963575035.1. Lineage (NCBI taxonomy): Eukaryota > Metazoa > Chordata > Mammalia > Primates > Indriidae > Avahi > Avahi laniger. The sequence continues at coordinate 40,397 of CAUYSK010124741.1, read as the reverse complement.
TGCTTATCTGGCTATGAGTTGGGCTGAGTTTATCTGATGTAGCTGTTGGTGCCCATGACTTGAAAATCCTCTAGTATCCTACCTAGCTTTTGTCTCCTCTGTTGACTTTGTATAGGTTTACCTAAAGTACTACTAGTCAGAGAGAGTCTACATCTTGCATGATTTTCAGCTATTATGTAGCGTTATTATATTAGAATCTTCTTAAAGTAGTGATAAGATGTAGAGTAGGAAAAGCATTCTAGAATCTTATGGTTAAATTTCATTCTTTATTGGGCCTATGTCCCTAGTCTGTGTCATATGTTCCCCCCTCCACCCCGTTAGTATAACCATCCCACCCCTTGGGGAGACAAGAAAGCTACAAGTAGTTGCAATGGAAGAAATATCCTTCCTCCAAATGAAATAAGGCTCTCTGAAAGACCTTTACCCTAGAGAGTAGGTCTTTATTACGGAGAATTTTTGAGCATGTTTTATAATGATTACTGTTTCCTTCCTCCTGACAGAGCCCCAAGGGATCTATCTTGAATCTTCACCGTGAGAACTTGGTACTGTTCCAATAGGTGCAGCTCCCAGGAGTTTCTCACTTTCAATGTAGTCCACACCCAGCCTACAGCATGGCATCAAAATGACCACTGAAGTTTTTATACAAGTATATGGCTTCATCGGCTTCCGCTTCAGGTAAGGAGAAAGAAGATCTCAGGTATGACTTCCTGAATTTGCCCCTCTCCTATCTCTCCAGCTCTTAGGGTGATGTCGATTCTCTGATGGGCTGAAGAAAAGGGACAAACTATAGCCTGTGGGCAAAATTTTATGCCATCACTTAGCCTGCGTTACAATGTTTGAGATGTTACACAATGAATGAACTTTATATTCTATAGTTTCAATCACCCAACAAGGTGGGCCATGTCTAGAATTAAACTATTAGGAAAAACATTCATCTGGGAGACTCAATGAGTCTTGGAAGCTGGCTACTACTCTACCAATGTGTTTTCCCATGACTTATTTTCTTGGGTCTCAGTGTTCTACCTTTTTGCAAATGAAGAGGTTGGACTTGATTACTTCTGGCTTTTTTTTTTTTCAGGATAATAGTCTATGATTCTGTGACTTTTTATATAAAAACATCCATGAGGATAAATCATTCTCACACCTTGTAAGGCTTCACCTTCCCCCAACTTGCTATGTCTTTGTTTGCTGTTTTAAAAGAAAAGTGATGTCATAGGGATACACAATGGAGATGTAAGATTCTTAGTGTCTGGGCAAAGGGAGGGCCCAGATGTAGAAAACATAATTAAGCCGTCAAAGCACATACAAAGTTTTCCTACATTGAAAATATAAATTAGGGTTTTATATATTCTTTGACTAAGTAAAAGTTGTAAAAATGAGATAGAAAACAAGGAAATTTTGAGCACTTGGAAAGATTGGACAGTAAACTACCTGCTCCCAGAGATATGAGTTACAGAATAATAACATGCCCAACTACCATATAATGTTTCAGAAGCACAGCTAGAGACACATGTCTTCTTTCCACACTGACTTTTGAATTTGGCATGTCTCAATGCCTAGATTGTGGATGGTCATCAGGTGAGCTGTGTGTAATTTAATAATGCCAAGATCTAGAAAGAGCAACTTTTTCTACCTGCCTTTATTCACTAACATAGAGTGATCTATGGAAAATTCATGTAAAGAACATAACTATGTATCTAACTTATGTTCTTAAGTCTTGAATTTTTTTTTACTGTTTCTTGATTTTTTTAAAACTCTTTTTCTGTAAACATTGTCTATATCTCAGGAATTGACTAAGATGATGTAGTTCTTTTCCTTCTCTATTTTTTGGCAGAGATCTAAATGTGAATTTATCACTGCATTCAAGATTCTTTGATTTAATTTTTTTTCTTTAAATGAGTTCATGTATGACATAAGTTGCTGTTTAAAAATTTTAAGGTTATATAAATGTAATGAACATTTGACACTTCTTTCTAAAAGGAGGCTACTGATTCATAGGAGAATGTTTATTTTCAGCATATGCAAAACAATTAACATGTTCTGATAAATACTCCCTGTTAGAGAGATTGATTTGCTTCAGATTTTAAACTATATCAAAATTAGATAATACTTTTTTCCTAAAAAATAAGAAAACATACTTTAGAAACAGATATAAATGTATGTATAGTAGTAAATGTTTTAATATAAGACATTCGGATGGTTTTTATTGTATTGCTAATATGATATTTTAAATAATTTTAACTGATATTCTCATATGTTCATTAATTTATTGGGAAAAATAAAATCTATATTCTGAAATTATTTAGTAATTTTAAAAAAGTTATTCAAATAATTTGAGTATTTTTTCTCAGGGAGAGTTTGACGGGTTCACTTTCAAAATGGAATATTGAAATTCAGTGCATGCTTGACAGGATGTTTTGGAGAGTGTTTTATGTAGCCATCTGAATTTGAGTATAAATAGAGTTGTTTCTGAGATCTTGGATGCTGAAGAGTTCCTAATACAAAAACTTAAGCCAAGGTATTCAATCCAATACATCTTAAGGAGTTATTTAATGTATTTAATCGACCCAAAAGATTAGCAACGAAGCTCAGGTTTAAGACAGTATCATATTTATGGAAAACAAATAGCTACCATTTACTAAGGGCCCATTAGTAGCCAAGGCTTCACATATATTATCTCTAATCCTCACAACAACCTGTTGGAAGAGCTGTTATTATCTTCATTTTATTGTTCTGAAAATAAGCTCCAAAATGATTATGTAATTTAATGAAGAGCATCATCTAGATGTGTTACAAGCTTAGACTAAACCCCAGGTTTTATTACACACTATGCTCATAACCACTCTGTTACTCAACACACATACACATGCACACATGTGCACACACATGAGCACTCACCACACAAGGAAAATTCTTGCCGTATTCAGAATAAATGCATAAAGGAAAAAGAAAGGAATTACATGTAGAGAAATTAGTGAGGGCAGAAGCCTATGGTTTAAGTATGTTTCTCAAACCAAATCCTACATTGTGTCTGTTAATTACCAGAAAGGAAAATTTTGAGTCAAGCATGTCAAGCTCCAATTTGAGATGCAGTGAATGTTATGACACATTTCTTGGGACCAGATAAAATTTTCTGAAGAATCAAACTGAATAAATTTAGTAAGAGCAGACCATGAACATTTATCTCATTAAAGTTTGATTAAAAGATCTTTATTTAGCTAATATTGAGAAAGAATACTTTGTCATATTCATTGGTTATATTTTCTATTGGTCATGATTCCATAGCTCTCTATTTCCATAGTCAATTTAGGACCTATAGTGTGCTTAAGTATTGGATTTCAAGATTCAAACATTTATTTTATCCTGAAGAACTAACTAAAAGTATAATAACTTTAGTTTGGAAAATAAATAAATTATGTTTGATTTGAAAAAGACAATTATAAAAATAAACTCCATTGTACTAAGTAGCATTTTAGAAAAGTGCTTAGTACATCACAGCTACTTAATCTTTGATGAAATAGTTGATAAATGGCAATGTCAGTATCTTAAACTATCTTTATGTAGTATATGGAACACAGGTTCAGAAGTTCATTGGACATAGGCAAAATATCAATACTGGTATCTTGAGATTTTATTTAAACATATTATTTGTCAAGATGTTTTATTCAGGTAAGAATGAGGTAAAAATATTCTTACATTGAATCTTTCACTAAAATACTATTTTTCACCAATTAACATTGACATTATTCTCAATGGAATCACAACAGGAATAAATATGAATATCTATTCCCTGAGGAGAATTTATGGGAGGACAGAGTAATATTTCTTTCTATTTGAGTTCCTTTTTAGCATATTTATTTTCTAAAATCTTATATAATGTGTTCTAAAAATGAATGGATTTCTTTAGGAGCCTAAAGCTCTCTTAAATAATCATAAATTGAATTTTACAAGACACTGTGATTTTATTAACACAGATAAAAAACAAAGCAGAGGGTTGCTTGAGAGAGATTCAGAATCGATCTTATTTCAGTGGTGACCACTCAGTGGTTTTGCATGAAATAAAATTAGACTTGTTTTGGAATAACAGGAAGCAGATAATAGAAAATAAGGTTAAGGCTGATTCTAAAGTAAGACAGCATTGCTGCCTTGTTGATCAAATAGTGAAAGAAAATGCCCAGCTTCTTTTTATAAATTATTAATCTAGTTCCTTTTTATAATATTGTTTATATTTTTGGAAGAAACAGCAATGGGCATCAAAGCCTGGATTTTGTAGTCAGAAACTTGGTCAAAAAATGAAATTACCCTGCCTCAGAATGCAGTTTGTTTGCCTGAGTAGCTTGTGATGCAAATGAAAGTTTTATATTTTATTTTAAAATTGCAAATTTGGGGGGTGGGGGCTTTAGCATATGTTAAAATGTTTTAAAAATCAATATTTTTCATATTTATTGTATAATTTTCAAATCACCAGTTTTCTTGCTGGATGAATTGAAATATGTTAAATAAACTAGTCTAATCCATTTTCATGTCTTGATTAAAATCTTTTTATTGAATAATGACTATATACAGAGAACCATGTGGGCTAGAAATTGGAGATATATGAAAACCTTGTCCCTAGGAAGAAAAAGGGGACACATATCTCAAAAGGTAAATAATAGTCCCAGGCAGTGTGGACTAAGACCCAAAGGAGAGGTATGATTGTTCTTCAGGATGTATAAAAGAAAATAAAAAACACCTGATTTCTGCTCTGGAGAACTGAGTTTTGTGCACTGTTTTGAAGTTGGACCTTATCCAGTCCCCAGTTAGAAGGCCCTCACCCCAAATCTTGTATCAAGGAAAGGACTTTTCCTTGTTTTAGTGTATTTATTGTTATAAATACACCTAGACGTTTATTTTGATACTCTTTGTTCTCCCCTAATAGTAAGGATTTTTGTATGTATACCACCAAAATCCTGGGATACTCTCTCACTCAAATTTCGCTTAGACTCAAATTTTGCTTAAAACTCAGTGAAAATCACCTATTTGTTTGTCTTCATTTGACTGAAGATGATTATGATTAATTATAGCTGAGAAAATGATAAATGTATATGTAGATATTATTTTCCAGGTTCATCACAATAATAAAGTACAATTAATATTAAGAGAGTCCAACCACACAAACTAAATGATCAGAATGATTCAATGTGCCAGTAATTGCACTTTATATTAGGTAAGTGAGCTCATTCAATCCACATTTTACCTGTAGATTCATATAAGCCTGTTTATCTTCCTCTTATTATAAATCAGGTATTGATCCTCAGAGTTAATAATGAGAAAGAATATAAGGTGAAAGTGATTTGTCAGACAGTACAATTGAATTCATGTCACCAAAAATTGACCTTATTCCAGTCATATCACTTCTATTATGTGAAAATTCATCCTAACTTACCACCATTGAAGGATGGGAATTTTGGTTTATTAAGAAAGATGATGGGATTTGTACATTTTGTATTTCCTCAAGAGTGGGTGCATAGTAGAGGACTAACAGGTCAATCCTCTGGAAGAAAAAGACTAAGAAGGTAGAATAATTCCCTTGTCATTACCTGAAGGATATGAAAAACTCTTTAATTGATTAATAACTATTTTAATTTTTTTCTTTTTATAATAATTTAAGCAAAGAGAAAGCACCATGACCTCAGAGATTTAGTTGTAAGGCACCTTAGGGCTTAGAAATTCTATTATTGTGGAATGTCTCTAGCTGCTAGAAATAAAATTCCTGACTACAGGGACTCAAACATTCAGGAGATTGTTTTCCACATAAAATGGAATCCAGGTATCAGCCATCCAAGGTCATGGCAACTGATCATGATTTTTATCACATGTGAGGAACAGGGGTGGAGTTAGACAGTCTGTAGTAAAGATGTTTTTCCCCTGTGATCTCTAATGTGTTTCCTTCCATACAAAAAAAAGAAAGAAAGAAAGTTGTTATTGAAGAATCAGAATCTCTTCAAATGATATTTAATGGCCAGGCAGCATGCAGGCACTCACACATGACATCTCTTATATAATGAAATTCAAAAGCCCTTAGGCACGTCACCGTCTGTTTCTCTCACTAGAATAGTCTTTATGAATCTGGATCCAGAGGACGTTTCAAATTGATAAAAATATTTACAACTAACTCTTTGCAGCTTTATATTTTCTTCCTACTACCCAATTGACTATTATCTTGCTATCCATCCTTTCTGTCTAATTTTCAGTTTGGTATTATCTATTGCGCAGAATAGCTATGTATTTCCATAAGGTGTAGAAAAAGTTATCTATTGAAGTGAGTTCACTCAAAAGTCTGGATCATTAAAAAAGGGAATTTTCTCTTGATGGTTGAATTCTCTTCTTGAGACAGCTCTACTTCAACATTGAAGATATGGAGTACTTGTAGTCACCAGACAAACCCTTCACTGGGCACACTATCAGATATGCAGCTTTTGACTCTGCTAGAATCTTGTTTTTCTTGGTACAATGAAAATCCATTTCAATCTTCCCTTCTCCCCCATCCCCCTCAGTGCCTCCTTCCTCCTCTTGCTTTTCTTACTGTGTTCTCTGATTGCCTTTATGGGTTTTGATTTAGGGTGGAGCCCCCACTGTCTCTCCCCTCTTGAATTTGATTATTGATAGGCACCGAGAGCACGGAGAAAAGAGAAATAGCAGGGTTTCTTTTACTATCTTAGCTCTTTCTTGTTTCAGACTTCCCTTATGACCAATAAAGAAAGAAAAATAAATTTTCTCGTTAAAACAAATGAACAAAGTTAAGAACCTTAAAAATAAATCTATGAAAGCCCTCATTTTGTTCCCCATTTCATTCACAGTATATAATACTTAGCCTACTGTTTATTCAATTTGAAAATGAACCAATAATTTCTTAACTTTTTTTCTCAAGGTATCATTTGAAATAGGAAATCTATGTTGATTGTGGGTTTTTTCGTTCCAATTGTGTTCATAGTAAACAAAATCAATATTCATTCAAACCATTTTTTTCTCTTATTTGATGCTCTGGAGACAATGTTCAGTATAAACACAATGGTTATCAAACCCACTCCTGAGAGCCTCCAGCCCTATGCCATGTTCATTACAATCTGTGCAGTCTTTGCTCATATTCTCTCTTCATTTTCATTCTATCCATCCAAACCCTACTCGTCTAAGAAGATCTAGTGCATGCCCCATGGCCTTAGGAAAACTTCTGAGTATTTTATTTATTATTTCTCTCTTCTTCCCTGAACTCTTGAACACCACACTCTGGCAATTTTATATGCGTAGTAGTAGACCGAAGCCATTATAAAGTTCTGGGTAGGGTTTTTTCAATCCATGATAGTTTGTTCATTCTAAGTATGTTTATTTGAATATTTCAGGAACTTTTATGATAAATGATATCATGTTTGACTTCTAAAGTCTCTTATTTCTCCAGTTCTGCTTTACTTATTAATGATAACAGAGGAACTAAAAACTCTTCAATATGTAATGTCATATTATTTCATATTTGTTATTCCTATTTTTCCAGCTATATTATTTATTATTCTGTATTTTCATAGGGATTTTGGAAATTCATGATTTCCTATCATTGCTTTAGTATTTTCAGCTTGTTCTAAAAAATTTAAGGATTTTAAATGACATCCAAACACTTTATAAAAACAAATTGATCTTAATATTTTAAGTCATTTTATAGCCTGAAATGTGGTCTATTTTAGTGAATGTTTCTTGTGAGCATAAAACAATGTGTAATCTTCTGTTGTTGGATGAAGTAATCCATAGATGTTGGTTATATCCAGTTGATTGATAGCGCTGTTGAGTTGAACTATATCCTTACTGATTTTCTGCCTGTTAAATCTGTCCATTTCTGATATAAGGGTGTTTAATCTCCACCTTTTACAGTGGATTCATCTATTTCTCCTTGTCGTTTTATCAGTCCTTGCCTCATATATTTGATGCTTTGGTGTTGGGTTCATACACATTAAGGATTATTATGTCTTCTTGGAGTATTCTTTATCAATATGTAATGCTCCTCTTTATCCCCGATAAATTTCCTTGCTCTAAAGTCTACCCTGTCTGAAATTATTAATAATATATTTATTCCTATTTTTGATCAGCATTGGCATGGTATATCTTTCTTAATCTCTTTACTTTTAATCTAAATGTGTCTTTACATTTAAAGTGTATTTCTTGTAGGCAGTAGATAGTTGGGTCTTATGTTTTGATCTTCCTGACAATCTCTGTCTTTTAATTGATGTATTTAGACCATTAAGGTATAAGGTGGTTATTGATATAGTTAGATTACTGTGTACTATATTTGTTACTGATTTCTGTTTGTTGTATTTGTTCTTTGTTCCTAATTTTGTTTTAATATTTTTTCTGCCTTTTATGGTTTTAATTGAGTAATTTATGTGACTGCATTGTCTTCCCTTTCTTAGCATATACATTTTTAAAATATTTTTTAGTGGTTGTCCTAGAGTTTGCACTATATATTTACAGTTAATCCAGTCCACATTAAAATAGCATGATACCACTTCACAGGCAGTTCAAGTAATTTACTAATTTCCTGCCTTATATCATTTCTGTGGTTTATTTCACTTACATGTAAGTGTGTATATGTATATACATATATTCAAATGTTTTGTTGCTAGTATTATTTTTAGCAAACTATTAAATAATTAAAAAGAAAAAAAGTAAAAGTTTTCATTTTACTGATACTCTTCCTTTCTTTATGTAGATCTAAGTTTCTGACCTATATCATTTTTTTTTCCTTCTGAAAAACTTCTCCAAACTTGGCTTGTTGAAATAATATACATGGAGAAAGAACTGCTGGATTAGAAAAGGCAACTTTCAGTTACAAATAAAATCCAAATAAGATTTTAGTAAAACTAGAAGACCCTTTATAGCCATAGTCAAATAATTATTAGATTGCTCTTGGGATAGACCTTCAAAATAGATTATTATTAAGCTTAATTAGCTGTAGGCCTTTTTAAAAAAATAATTTGAAAATATAAATGAGCATGTTCTCATTCATATATACACACACACACACACACATGCACACACATACACAAACACACATATATCTGCTTTGTGTTTTTCCATTGGCTAGTTTACTGATTAACATTTTTAATTTTAATGTTAGATTATTAATAATAATAATCTTGCTTTACCACATATAGTTATTGTAAGGATCAAGAATGCAATGTGTATATATATAAAAAGAATTGTATAGATTATAAAATAACAATACATGGTAAAGTAACAAATAGATAATAGGTATTCTACAAAGAGTGTCAAGGAACATTCCAGGTAGTTTATAAAAATGCTGTTTCTTTCAGACCCACTTGTATTAATAACATCCTCCACTATAAACACATCATGTTGGGTATGATCATAGATCAGAGATTACACATAAGTTCCTCTTTAAGAGGTTGGATATGTCTGCCTGGAGGTTTATGTTGCAAAAGCTTTTAAGGTTTTCTGAGTACTCTGCATGAAAGAGGTTTTCTTTTGTTTCTTTTTTTTTGTAGATTAATGATGGCAGATCATTTTGGTAGATATGGGTGGCAGATGGGAGTGCTCTATATTAATATTTTTATCGACATCATAGATTATTTTTACTTATTTCATTATTTCTCTAATTTTCTCATTCTTAAATTCTTAATCCTACATTCTTGGTATTAGTTTTCATATCATTGCATGAGACAGGTAGAATATATCATTTTCAAACTTGTTGATGGAACCAAATTATCAGGCTTTTTGTTAGCACAGTATCTTCTGAGCCTTTCTATTTTTAAATTACGGCCAGTCTACCAGTTCATCAGTGCCCTTTTCTTCATAGGACATGCTCTTCTTTATACCACAGCAATTTTAAAAAATTGCCATCATTATAAAGTTCTATTGGGGCCCATATCACTTGGGGACTGAAGAACTTATTATTACAATATTGTGTAATAAATGCTGTAATAAATGCCTCTTCCCTCTCTCCAGTACATTTTGGATACAAATTTGAATCGTTCTCTGTGAAGAGGAAAGAGGGAGTCTTCTGAAGAGATGCTCAGTAGAGGAAAGGAATAAGGCATAATAATAGGGCTCCTCTAGGAGAAATGGATCATACATCTTCAGCTCTCTCTTGAGTCGCTAAGCTCAAAACCAGCCAATGTGCTCAGCAAATGAGAGGTTTTGCCACTGAGCAAAAGGAAAGGGATGGAAGGAGCATCTCCAGGGATTTCCCATGGATTTGATGAGGAAACCAACTGCCTGTTCTCAAGAGTCATCATTGCTGACTTCCATTGTCACATACCCAGCTTTAAAAATACAGTGTCGGTTTTCTGATTTGTTCCAAAGCCTAACAATATCTCTAATCATCATTACAAAGAAATAGTGGCAATAGAAGCTCCATCTCTGTATCTCCTCTTTCTAATTGTGATGGCTCATGAAGATACTGGCCTTAAGTCTAACTTTGGAATCAGCAAAAAACAGCGCTTTCTTTTCTGGAGTAGAAGCAATGAGTGATTGGAGTAGGTATAAAAATCACTCTCTGCTTTATGATGTGTGCATTAATGAAAGTATTAAACCACTCTAATGATAGATAAGGAAATTATATCCACTGTTGCTGAAAGAAATAAAACTATTTCATCATAAATTAAAGAGGTCTAAAACGTTGCAAGCTCATGAATAGTGCATGGGCAACAAAGAGGTACAATTTTATAGCCTATTATGAAGCACCTTAATTTCTTAACATCCATCATTTTTTTTTTCTGCTTCATTACTGTTGGTGTTATTCTCAAAAACTTATTGAAAATAGCAATTTTTGCAGAAAGTAAGTATAAATATGGGTTAGGCTATTACCATTTTTAAGAAGAACACTAGAATTTTTCTATTTTATTAGCATGTTTCAATGTTAATTTTTATTTCATTGACATTCACGTCCAGATGGCAGCTGCTCCCTAAGCTTGAATGAGCAGTAAACGATACTGCTCATATATTAAATCTGGATTTTTAATAAATGGTTCAACTGTGGATTCAGAAAATATAATTCTTAAAATGTCGTAACACGAATCCTATTCCTTTATATATTGGTAAAACCCTATGGATTCATCCGACAGGCTATTACAGAGTATAGTGTCATAAAAAATGGATGGAGGGATATATTTATTGGATATCTCTTGTCTACCTCTTTGCATCATTTATTCCTTCTGTTGGTGCAACCTGATAATATCTTTCCACAGACCTTGTATCATGGACTTTTCACTTCTTGTTCTAGATCTTCTCCAATGCCAAGAGATAGGATGCCTGCAGCAAACTGCTGAACACTCATACATGTTCAATCTGAAAATAGAATCTGGGAATGTAGGAAGATTTGCACCCTACAACTGCTCTTGATAAATTTGTGATGAGAACCCCTGAGTAACTGCTTCCCACTTTCATTCCCTGAGACAATACCTCTTTCACCCCTTTTAAAGTAATGTCAAGTAAAAAGCTTGTTTGTTAATCCTTTATATTTTCTCATTCCTCACTTAAGAAATATGGAGTTTATTTCATCAAATGGTCTCAGAAATTCATGTAAAACGAAGTTCTAGTCAGGCATTGTCAATTGATCAGAGTTAGTATCATTGCCTGTACTCATTTTGCACTATTCTAATGAGAATTAGATTCATACGTAATCATTGATTCTGCCTTTCATTCGTTGCCACTGATTCCTGTAAATACCTGAAGAACGAAGGCTGCACCCACAGAATAGGCAGTGCACTAATTGCTGCACTGTGGGGACAGGACTGTGGGTTGAGCTTGCTTATTTACTCGCTGATTCTTCTTACATCAATCTTGTAGAAATAACAGGAAACAAATGCCTTGGCATAATCATAATCATCATTTAACCATGAGTAAATGTAAGTTGAAAATAGTTGAAAATATGAATGTTGATCGTGCAAATTATTCGAATCTGCCATTGGAAGATATTTAAGAAAAATCATGCCAAGATAGGGCCTGCCTCTGAGTTTTTGCTCCATCAATGGACCTGACTTCTGAATTCAGAATTGTTTTGATCCATTGACTGCTTTATCTCTCCTGTTTTTTTATAATTTTTGAAAGAACGTTTTGATAGTGGCTATGCTATAATTGTCAACTACTGTATGTTGGATGTATGGCTGTGGTTGCTGCTATCTTCCAGTTCTTGAATGAATAATACTGAAAATGTCACTAGCAGCATTGGGCCATGGTAATGATAAACTTAATAACATAACCTTAGTCTGGCTTTTCCCATTACCCTCTTACTACCTGTCCCCAAATCCATTCCTTGTAATCATTTCCTAAAATAAACCAGCTTAACACAGCTAGTTTGTCAAACTTTGCATTTTAAGAGAAACTAAGTAAGCCTTAATGATTTGCATATTTCACAACTATTCTGAGGAGTGCCAGTGACAGAAATATAACTCAAACTAATTTTAAGCAAAAATTCAATAAATGTTTTTCATTTATGTATATGAGTAACTTGGGGAAAGCTGGCTAGGGACCCACATAAGTTGATTAGTAATTGGCCTCTCTTCATCTTTCAGACTTACTTGGTTTGTATGTGTGTATGTGTGTTGGCTTCATTCTAAAATATATCCCTCAGCCACAGATAACCTCCTGTAGCCACAGGTTTGTACTTTGTTACTTTCTGAATTTGGCAAAAAAAAAAAATGTTCTCTTTCCAGTGTTTTTAACAGAAAGTGTAGATTTGTATCTTATTCTCAGGTTGGCCTGACTCTATTCATGTCTTAAACAATGGCCAGTAAGATGTGATGCTCTGATTAGATATTTCCTAATCACATGTCAATCTCTACGACTAAGGAAAACTAATGTTTCCCATCTTAACAACATGGTTTTAGAATACAAAAGTAGTTCAACAAGTAAAATTAGAAGATTATTACCATGACAAGTGAAGATGAATTCTGGGCAGACAAAAACATCAAATGGCACTATATGATTTAATCACCTAATTCGTATTTCATGGCCGCTGTGACAAATAGAAAGCTTACGGATTTGTAATTCTCCAACCCTGCCCACATGCCCAAAAGACCACCCACAAATCTCTTGCTGTCCTCTTGCCTCATTTACCCTGCTTTCTCTGGTTAACAACATACATCCTTTCACAAGCACTCCATTAGTGTTGATCCTTGGCTCAGTGCTTTGGTGTGTTTGAGGGTTTCTATAAAATCTGATGACATCTCCCAAGTGCCAGCTGTGGGATGTCTCCATTTTCCTACAGGGCCATCACTCTTAAAAATGCACACACAACATCAATATTTTTTTTAAATGATTGTCTTTACTGTGTGTATTCAAGCACTGAAGGGAGCCTACTGAGGCCATCAGAATCTCCTTGCTGTGTTTCATCTACTAAGGAAAATTCATGATAAACAGAAGGGCAGGATATGGCATTCTGACAGATCTGTTCATCAGAGCTAACAAGATATGGTTGTATAACAATTGTGACACTGTGGTAAGAAGGAAGAAACAAGTTATTGAATATGCAGTGCTATTCTCTTACTCATAATCTCTGTGAGAGATTATGAATATGCAATTATTGAATATGCAGTAACTCTCTTACTCATAATCTCTATGAGAGAACATCAAATCCCGTTCAGGAACTTATGCAGTCATTTTGATTTGCATTTCAAATTTAAAAAAAGAATAAAAACATGGAAAGCCCATTGAGTATCTCTATAGCTGTGTTATATTTTCAAATATCCTTGATTGTCTCAGATAATTCTCCACTGACACATGCCAAAGGAATTGCAAAACTATACATCAAAAATGCTATTAAAAATTAGGTTGAGCATTGATAGTGAATGTGGGGTCTGTAGGGATGCATTTGATTAACTTTAACTTGTTTCCTGGTCCCAGAATTTATCTAAAATCCTTACCATTTAGATTTTTAGCTGGTGGAAAGTTGTCAACACAAAATAGAAGGGTAGAACACATTGGGATCAGGATAATAGGACTTCCCATGGTGAGAAAAATACTCAGAAATTATGTTTTATTGCAGATGAGCTAGGAGAGACATCTTCAAATGTGAAGAAATATACATAGTGGATTTGAATTCGGTGTGAGCAGGTGATCAACTAGGACCAAGTCCTAGCAATTGACCAGCATGACCCAACTTCTTTTGTTGCCACAGCAAGAGAGAGAGTTCTAAAGCACTTTTGTAGATTATCTTCATTTTTTATATCTACTTTCTAGAAGGGCTTCTCTTAATTAGCCATCAAGTGTACCACATCACCTTTTAGCAAATGACAGTAAAGAAATGAACCCTCTGTGCCATAAGTCTCTAAATGGTACATTGAGCAATTATTTAAAGTCAATTCCTTCGACCATGAAGAGAAATAGTTTTTCGTTTGTTTGTTTGTTTGTTTTTGCTGTGAATCCTGTATATGTCCTTCATAGCTCTGATGGTCATAAATTATACTAACAAAGGTGATGTAATAGTGGTAAAGGAGGTAAAATTGAGTGTATAATAAGGATGATACTTTATCATTCTCAACAGATTTCCAGCTCTGTGTAGGCAGTAATGAATAAGGATTTCCAGATGCATAAACACATAAATAAGCTTCCGAGTTATAGATTGTTATTGCTACAAGATTGAGACTGAGCCTAAATTGCTCAGGTAAGATTTCTTATACAGCAACTCTTCTCAAAATACTAAATGGGAGATGTAAGTTGGGTGAAGGAAGATGGTACCACGCTCATGGGCACCTCTATCCTAAGCATCCTTGGAAATGGAGAGAAAGATTGAATAGAACCCTCACAATTATTAAACAATTGGAAGAATGAATTTAAAAGGAAGGTATCAGGCATTAGTTATTCAGACAAATTTAAAAATCTAGAGTAAAGTAGAAATGAGACCATGAGATAAACTGTTGAAGAACATTCAATATATCCTGAGCTGGCTGTGTACCTGGACTTATATTCAGCCACAGAGAAATTGCTCTGACAAGGTGAATGAGAAGCTGTAGAACTAATAACAGAAGGTTGTTATCAAAGCTCCCATTTTTCAAGATCTTGTCAGATGTTTCTCAATTGATGTTACAGAATTTACAATATCCTCACAAGACTTCTAATCCAGAAACCAGAATTTGAGTGATATTTTCCGAAGGAAGACATAAAATGGAATAGATCCATTCTTTTAAACCATTTCATTGTCTTGGCTTTATTGCATGGACAGAGATGGAGAAAGAGAGAGAGACAGAGAGGAAAAAATTTACCAAGTGAGGATAAGCAGAGTATCCAGAACAGTAAGAAGGCATAAAATCAATGATCTTTGAGAAACCACATTGAAATAATTGATAGCCTTGAAGGGGAAGAAAGAAAAAGACGTGCCACAAAATGGCCACTTCTGACCTGGGGATAGGAGAGTTTGGAAACTGGGAAAGAAGTTTTACCTTTAAGTCACCTATCGTAGACTTTCTCAAATTCAGGTATATGGCCAGAGAGCTGAAGCTACTGCTGATGGCACGCATGTCTGCTCTAATTTGGTCCTGTTTGGAAGCACACTCTTTCTCACTCTTTCTCCTTTTTTATCTTTACTGTCTTCTATTAATAAATCATTGCTTCTAATCATATATTCTTAAACAATTTATACCAATGCAAAAGATGTATAATACAATGGTAAAGTTCATTGGTCAGATATAGTTGGGTGTGATGTTCAACCACTTATAAAGTCAGTGACTTTCAGAAGTTTGTTTATCTTTCTCTGAGATTTAGTCTTTAAAATCTTGCAAATGGGAACAATTACAGTCTATTTAAAATTATAATGAGGATTAAGTTAAATAATACATGTAAATTTCTTAGTATGGTTCTTGAGAATTTCTCAAGAAGTGCTAGTTGTTATTATTAGTTGAAGGAGAAATGACAGGAAGGCCTTTAGGAAAAAATGTGAGTAATTTCCCACCTGTCAATAGTTCCTTTCATGGACCCTTTTTGAGATTGTATATTTAGGTATTATGGGCCATTCATTTTCAATTTTTAGTGTCCAGATTTCTGTAAACAGTGCTGTGTGTTCTCTGAAAGCCTTTTTGGACTCATAAAGCTAGAGAAAATTAATTTCAGAAACTTGAGAAGATGAAATCATTAGTAAACAAATTTGGAAAACTAAAAAGAGAGCTATTTCCTATGTCAACCACAAAACTTACATTTGACAGCCATAAAAGCCATTTATCTTTAAGTTTTTTTTTTTTCAGAGGAATTAAAATGCTTACATGTTTCTGGAGTGTGGATGGGAAATTGCACAAACAAACAGTTTTGCCACAGGAGAAGATAAATCCACATTCAATGGCTGAAGTCATGGATAAGCAAAGGATCTGAGGATGATCACTTATATATAAGGTAAAGAGAGGAAAAATATGGACACATTGGAAATAACTTTGTAATTTCTAGTAATCCTATGTTAATATTCCAAACATTTCATTTACTAGCTATTTAGCATTAGGCTTATTCCATAATTTCTCTGAGTATCCATTCATCCATCTGTAAAATATAAACATCTGTATCTGTTTAGTGGTTCTTGTAAAGATTAGTCAAAATGCTATTTAAATGACAGGCCTAGTGAAGAGGTGGAAAAGTTCAAGACAGTTGCCCATGGTAAGAGTATGTGACAATTGTATATCTGCCATTGACTTTAATTATAAAGATCGAGGTAACGACACATTAGTCAAAGCAAAAAGTTAGTCTCATATGCTACCCTGCACACAGATGCTATATAGAGGGGATTTATAGTTCTAAGAAACACCTCTCATTAGGAAATTGAACTCATATTCAAAAAATAGAGCTAGTAAAAAGCAGAGTATCTTGACAACTTTTAGAAGCCATCTGAAGACTCACCAACACAATAGTCTTGAAAAAAGGCAAAACATCGTTCAAAAGAACCCGTCAAATAATGGCCTTAACAGACTGTGGTTCCCTCTGACCAGCAATTGTATAACTAGTATTACTGAATAAGAATACAGTCAAACATAAAAATAGGACTGGATCCTAGGGAAAAACTTGTTCTTTTCAATGTGTTTGGACACAGCCTCTCTTTGTCTTATCCATACACTCCCCCTCCCCCACTTTCTCTCTTTCCAGACTAACTCTCCTTGCTGCTTCTGACCTCTGAAATGTATGTATCGCCAGTCTTGATATGTACAGAAATGTACAAAGACTTGCTCTATCAAAATCCCACGGGTACTTCCAAAATCTATGTGAGAAAAGTTGATTATCTTGAGTTTAGTGCCTACTTGTGGTCCAATTAACTATAATAGGTTCAGTATCAAAACAATGACTTCTAGGTCTACAATCCTGTGCATCAGAGGCCATTCTGAGATAGGCAGACATTATAAAATATTAATAAAGAAGAATTGAGTATAGGGATATAAGCTGGAGACAGTCATCACCAAGAAGTCACCAGGTCTTTATTTCATCCACATTTAATTAGGGCATAGTAATGGTCTTTCCATTGTTATTCCATATTTTCATTGCATATCTGAAAATACTCAATATTTCCTTTGTAGTAATAAGTTCTTTAGAAGATCATGATAAAAGAATATTTTTCTTCTTATTGCGTTCAAATCAAGGGTCTTACCCAAAGGTTATGCCCTAAAATTAAGTTGCCTAAAATCTAATATGTTATTTCTCTTTTGTTCTGTAATTTTTTCATTAAGACGTCCGTGATCTCACCATATGTGATTGAAGAAATGTTATAGTATTTATCCACATATTAAAGGAAACTGCCAACTTTTATTTTCTTCATTCTTCCCTCTACCACCCAACTGCAAATATAAATTCTTCTGTCAGTTTTATTTCAGTACCTGTATGTATCTAAATATTTTATTATTTGAGCTTTTACATTGACAAATTTTGAAAATGAGCTAATTTTATGTTCTTACAAATCATTTTTCTGGAATAATACAGATGAATGTTCACAACAGAAAATAGCCTTAGCAGCTGCTACGGGAAACATCAGTCATTCTTTGTTCTCCTCCAACCCAAATTTGTCATCTTGACTCCATTAAGTCAGTTCCTTCTGACTTACATGCGCAGGCTCTTATCTATTAATCATGGTTGTGGTAGGCTGAATAATAGCCCCTGATGATATCCAAGTTCTATTTTCTGGAACCTGTGAATGTTTTCCTTACATGGCAAAAAAAAATGTTGCATATGTAATTAATCTATAGGCATAGTAATACAGACCTTCCCCTTATTCTGAGAAAAAGATATCATCCTGGATTATATGTGTGGGTCCTAAATATAATCGCAAGTGTCCTTATATGAGAGTTAAGGGGATATTTGATTAAATAAAAGAGAGAGATAAGACAATGGGGGAAAGAAGTTGGAATGATTTGACCACAAACCAAAGGATGCCGGCAGACACTGGAAGCTTAAAAAAGACAAGGAATTAATTTTTCCTTGGAGCCTTCAGAGGTATCAACTCTGCGGACACCTTGTATTTTAGTTTCATTAGATTAATTTTGAATTTCTTGTCTCAGAACTGTAAGCAAAGTTATGCTAAGCTACAAAATTTGTGGTAATTTGTTACAACAGTGTTAGTAAACAGTGTTAGTAACAGTGTTAATAAACGAATATAATGGCAGTTCAGGTCTATGTTGGGAAGGATTCCAAAGGCTTTCCAGAATTCAGAAATAGTTTTGTGATTTAATTGTTCTCAATTGTCATGGGTTAGGAAGAAACATAATAGTATTTTGTGCCATATATGTTTAATTTCTGCATATTTCAAAAGATATTACTGGGTGAACAAAAATTTAAGAGCAGTTATAGAGATTTGATGTCATGCAATCTGGAAACTGTTGTCACCACGCTTACATTTACCACGTGAATTTGACCCTTGGCATTCTGGAGAGCTATATTCAGATACCCTTGCAAATCACTAGTCTTAGCAATATCACTGAAAATTTACTAAGCACTGTTTATGTATCATCTACTATTCTTATTTTTGTCTTTTTCATCTTCACAGCAGTCCCATGAACTAAGTGTAATAATTATAACCCTGTGAGCCTATGAGAAAACTGAGACTTAAACGAGTTAAGTAATGTGCTAATGATAATGTAGTTAGTAAATGGTGAAGCTAGGATTCAAGGCCAGAGAGTCTTTCTTCATAAATCTTAAATCCTGTGCTTATAGAATCTCCTGTGTGTAAGAGACCTAAAAAGTAATAGAGATGGGGAGGCAGGGCCATTGGGTGGGCACACGCTTTAGCTGGTTAACTTGCTCCAGAACACCAGCCTCATAATCACCTTTATTCAACTTTGGCTGAGTAATTCTATATGTGCAGTCTTATTTAATCTTCACAACAATCTTATAGCATAGCTGTGATCTTCCTAAACATTCCTTTTAGGGTATCTAGAAAATATTGAAAATTCTGAAACCATAAACACCAATGGATTATTGTAGCACAAAGTATCTTTTACCAGGACATTTACAAATAAAGTTAACACTCAACAACATAAGAGACTAGTAGGCAAGGACATTATCATTTCCAATGATAGAAAATTTTAGTAAAAATTTTTTTATAAAAGGAGATCAAGGCACAGAGAATGTGAATGTAAGTAGCAGAGGTACATTTATCTTCCCTTATGCTCAGAGAGCATGTTTAATTTTATTGTACATAATTCATTTGTGTTTACAATACATTATGTATTTAGTTTATCTTTTGTAAGTTATTTGCTATTTATTTTAAAGGGTTATATTATCAAACAAAGAAAAATCCATGGAAATTCAAAAAGTTGAGCAAGGGGTCTTTCTTCTCTCCAGAGCTAGGAAAATGCCCAGAGCTAGACTCATGAGACTGCACCATGGGCTGGGTTATGTCATTCTCAATGTAGAAAAATATTGAAGTATTTGTGAAATATCTAATTGCCCCGTCTAGCTGAAATGTGGGATGATGTAGAACCTAGAAAAGAAGGGGAGAGGATTGCTTCAGGGAAATTAATATTTAATTTTAAGGTTTAAATTATCTCTGCATTAATAGAGTTATTTGATTCATAATTCAAATATTGAACTCATTCAGCTTTGAATTTGTAATTGGATGCAGGCCAGTGTAATTTCTTTATTGCTATCTTATGAGAGATTTAAACATTAGAATTTGTTTATGGTATTATTTTTTTCTTGTTTTTGCATTTTCTCTTTTTTGAGAGAGAAGGTAAAATAATAAATTAAAATTCAAGTGATGGGTTTTTAGTCCTGCTTCTTCATCTTTTAGTTTTATGATCTAGGGAAGTTTGCATTCTCTGCCTCAACACCAACAAAAAAGATTGAGGATAAACTGCCCTTGTCAATGAGAGGCAGGGATGTATGTGTGTGTGTGTGTGTGTGTGTGTGTGTGTGTGTGTGTAAATTAGGCACTGTAAGCATTTTATGAAATGCTGAGGTGATTTCTCTTTGTTCTGAACTCATAAAAATTATATTTTTATTTCTTTTTTTTGCCACAGACATAGTCTGTTATTTTTTCTTCTTTCTAAGAGTGTGTATTTATTGAGGATAGGATAGACTCTTTTTTCATTGTACTATCAGCAGTGCTTGTCACAAAGTAGATGCTTGATAAAAGGCCTTCAACAGGCGAGGGAAAGAAAGTAAGACAAAGGTAACATGTTAATTTATTTTCCCATTCATTTCTTAATTTAAACATTTTATATATTTTATAGGTATATATATTCATATATGTGTGTGCATATGTATGTATGCATGCATGTATGTATTCAAACATAAACAGATGTGAAAAGGCCACACTATGTAAAAGTCACATATCTCTATGGTTTTCAGCTAGTAAGTTAACTTGACTTGGGTATCATCCTTTCCATAGTAAGCAATTTGGTTTTATGACTGAATTTCTGACTCTATCCTTCATTTGGTAAGCAGCCTCCAGTAATGACTTCTATAGGATGGATCTGGGAAAAATTACCATTTCATGGTAAAAACTCTAAAAATGCTGGGTATAGAAGGAACATATCTCATGCCTTATGTGATATAAGCCATATAAGACTCACAGCTAGTATCATACTGAATGGGGAAAAACTACAAATCTTTCCTGTAAGGTATGGAAAAAGACAAAGACATACACTTTCACCACTGTTATTCACCTAGTCCTGAAAGTTCTAGTTACAACAATTAGACAAAAGAAATATATAAAGGCTTCCCATTTGGAAAGGAAAAAGTCAAATTATCCTTCTTTGCAGACAATATGATGTTACATTTAGAGAAACCTTCAGACACCACCAAACACTAGTAGAACTGATAAACAGATTCAGTAAATTTGCAGGATACAAAATCAATGTATAAAAATCAGTAGCATTTCTATATGCCAACAGTGAACAATCAGAAAAAGAAACCAAGAAAGTAATCTCATTTACAATAGCTACAAATAAAATCAAATATCTAGGGATAAACTTAACCAACGTAGTGAAAGATCTCTAAAATGTAAACTACAAAACATCGGTGAAAGAAATTGAAGAGGATACCAAAAAAATGAAAAGATATTCCATGCTTATGGATTGGAAGAATCAATGTGTTAAAATGTCCATATTACCCTAAGCAGTCTACAGATTCAATGCAATCCCCATCAAAATACCGATGACATTATTCACAGAAATAGAAAAAGAATCCTAAAATTTATATGCAACCACAAAAGAACAGAATAGCTAAAATCATCCTAGGCAAAAAGAACAGAACTGGAGGAATCACTGCAATTGCCTGACTTCAAGTTATATTACAGAGCTGTAGTAACCAAAGCAGCGTAGTAATGGCATTAAAACAGACATGTAGACCAATGGAGCAGAATAGAGAACTCAGAAATAAATCCACACATCTGTAGTTAACTTATCTTTAACACAGGTACTAAGGACATACAGTGGGGAAAGGATAGTCTCTTTAATGCATAGTCCTGGGAAACTTGATATCCATATGCAGAAGAATCAAACTAGACCCTTTTCTCATGCCATATACAAAAATCAAATCAAAATGGATGAAAGACTTAAATCTCAGACCTGAAACTATGAAGCTACTAAAAGAACTTTGGGAAAACATTTCAGGACATGGTCTGGGCAATGATTTCTTGATTAATAACCCCAAAGTACAGGCAATGAAAGCAAAATTGGAAAAATGGGATCACATCAAGCTAGAAAGCTTCTGCACAGCAAAGGAAACGATCAACAATGTGAAGAGACAAACCATAGAATGGGAGAAAGTGTTTGTAAACTGCAAATCTGACAAGCGATTAATAACTAGGATATATAAGGAGCTCAAACAATTCAATAGGAAAAAATCTGATAATTTTAGAAATGGGGAAAAGTTCTGAATAGACATTTCTCAAAAGAAGATATACCAATGGCCAACAGGTATATGCAAAAATGCTCAACACCATTAGTCATCAGAGAAATGCAGTTCAAAACTACAATGAGATATCCTTTCACCCTAATTAAAATTGCTTTTATCCAAAAGACAGGCAATAATGAATGCTGATGAAGATGTGGAGAAAGGGGAACATTTCCTTGTACACTGTTGGTGGGAATGTGAATTAGTACAGACACTGTGGAGAACAGTATGGGGGTTGCTCCAAAAGTTAAAAATAGTGCTACATATGACCCAGCAATCCTACTGCTAGGTATACATGTAAAAGAAAGAAAATCAGTATATCAAAAAGATATCTGAACTCCCATGTTTATTGCAGCAGTGGTCACAACAGTCAGTATTTGGTATCAACCTGTGTCCATCAACAGATGAATGGATAAAGAAAATGTAGTACACATACACAATGGAATATTAGTTAGCCATAAAAATAATGAAATCTGTCATTTGTAACAACATGGATGAAACTTACATTAAGTGAAATAAGCCAAGCACAGAAAGACAAATTTTGCATGTATTACTCATATGTAGGAGCTAAAAACTAAAACAATTTCTCTCATGGAGACAGAGAGTAAAATGATAGTTAGCAGAGACTGGGAAGGATAGTGGGAAGAAGGGGATAAAGTAGGGATAGTTATTGGGTTCAAACATATAGTTAGATATAATAAATAAAATCTAATATTTGATAGCATAACAGGGCGACTATAGTCATCAGTTATTTTATACATTAAAATAACTGAAAGAGTGTAATTGGAATATTCCTAACACAAAAAAATGATAAATACTTGAGGTGATGAGTATCTCAATTACCGAATTTGATAATTATACATTGTATGCCTGTATCAAAACATAACATGTACCCCACATATTCATACAACCGTTATGTACCCATCATAATAAAAAATAAAAAAAAAGCAAAAAAAGAAAAGAAAAAACAAAGAACACACACAGTCAGAGAGTGGGGTAGCTATGAAGTTCCAGAGGGAAATTAATGTACTTTTCCTGGAAGGTAGGAGAAATGTAAATAGGTTGCTTTAAAAAGACTATATGTCCATGAATATTCTGTGTTACAACTGTGATGCTTATACCAACATTTGAAATAAAATAAGACCTTACCTTTCACTGCCAATAGAAACGAGGACTTTCTATAAGAAGTAGGCAGAGGGAAATACAAGAAACCTCTCCCATGTAACAAATGCTTCTACTCATCCCTAAGGATCCAAGAAACTTCTTCAGCAGATAAATCTGAATATGTCTCTACATACCAGTGACTCAAACACTGTCTCACCACTGACTACAGATCCAGAACACTATGAATGAGCAGTAGCGACTTAATAAGGAGATGGAAAGAGATAAAAACATTACTTCTCTGATTTTACAAAACAGAAAAAAAAAAGCACATCTTCATTGTTTGCGGATCTTCCAAAGTACCCAGAATTTATTAGCAAAAGAACTATTAACTATAATCCATAATCATGAACAATAATATGATTCCATATTTTAGACAATTAAAATGAATGGGGTTTCCAGTTTCCATCTCAACAATATTTTACAATGCTAAATTTTGTAGGTTGATCTTTTTACACGTACAGATTTCTGCAGAGGTGATGCTCCAGTTTCCAGGGTGAGGAAGTAGTCCCTTGGGATCCAGCTAGAGCGACAAGCACATGTAGTTGAATCTCTGCTTTCATTTATTGATCCAATTTCTCAGGACTTCTCATAATTCTGTGTGTGTCAGTGCCATCGGAGATGCATGTTAAAAAGGTGCATTCCTGGCCTCTTCCCTCTGGAGACTGTGAAGTTTGTTTCAGTGTGAATGTGAACTGTTTCTTTTATTCTCTTTCTCTCTCTTTGTCTCTCTCTTTATTTTCTTTTTCTATTTTACTTTTGTTTTTGCATGTTATTGCATGTTGTTAATTTTAGAATAACATCAGGTAATTCTGAGACAGGTGGACCAAGGACCAAACTGAGGAAAGCCATCATGCAGGTTTCAGACACTTTCACCTGTGAGGCTCCAGCCATTTTAGGAAACACTGTGCCAAAAAAAAAAAAAGAAAAATCTCTCTCAGTCTGATTTTTCTTATGTAATTTTTGGTCATACAACAGACATAAGTATATTGTAAGATGATTCAGGGAAAGTGCCTGAAAGTGGAGAAAGAAGAAAACATTGAGAATGTTAAATCTGGCTACCCTAGTTATTGAATTGAGTAATCTGGATTTGGGGTTCAGGTAAATTTTACACATCGTTGCTTTGACAGAGGTAAAACCACCCACTTAAAAGGCCAATGAATTGTACAAGTCTCTCAGCAGCATTTGTATAGGAGAACAGCTGCACTTCTACAGCCATTGATTTACCTAGTGGAGCATAAAATTTGATTATTCTCTTTGTTTAATTCTTTAACAATCATGGCTAATTGGACATGAAGCCATCTACAGTAGTCCTAGTCATGATCAAACTAAACGTATGTCTCAGTGGGTCACTGCTTACACAAGGCAATCTTCAGATACCCCATATAAAAATGTATAGGGATGGATTTGGTTAGCACAGAATGTTAAAAATGTTCAGTTACTCATTAAGCGGATGGATACGAGACCTTTCAGAATCTCCTCACCCCATGAACTTTTACATTACACAACATAGGGACTGGGGTAACGCAGAAGAGACGAGGTGTAAAAAAGTGACATAATGGAAAAATCTCTGCATTAGAAGTCAGGCGATCTGGGTGTCAGTTCTCAGCCTGCAAGAAATCTCAGTAATGAACGTTTATTAGCCACTTCCAATCCTTTTTAAAAAACTTTTCCAAAAACGTTTTCATATTCATTTTACAAATGAATAAACCATGTCTCAGAAAAGTTCAAGAGACTTCCCCAATGCTACATAGCTACTAAGCGGTAAAACTGGAATTTGAAGCGAACTATTTAACTCCATGGACCTCTTTAAACCATTATATTTCTCTGCCAGCACTTGAACCATGTGATTACCTGAGATAATTTAATCTGCATATGTGCATTCATGCATATGTATGTATTTTTGCATATGCATTATTCCAGTTCTGTATTGTCTTAGTTGTCTTATAATAGATGCTAAGTTGTTTGTAAAAGTGTATGATCCTATACCAAGGTTGGCTTGCAAACATAAATGCCTACAGGAGTCAGACAGGATGTATGGAGAGAGTTATCTGACATGAGAGTGGCAAGTACCACAGGGCTATTGACAGTAACTAAAAGCGATGGCCTTTTTAGTACATGGGACACAGAACTAAGATTTGCAGAATCTCTCAATTGTTTCTACATAGTTTTATGTGAAGCCTTCTGGTTTTAAAATACTGTGTCAGAAAAAGAAAGGAAGAAAATACTGACCACTAGAGAATTGGTAAGCTGCTGGTTTAATATGGCTGCTGTACAAAAATGCAGTCTTATGGTTACAAAGATCTCTTATATTAGGAGGCAGGAGAATGATATTGTTTGTATAAACTTGGGAAATATTCCATCAGCTACCAGGATCTTAGTTGCCTTATATACAAAATGGGTCTCATAGCAGGTTGCTCTAGGTGTTTTTACCTATTCCCTAATCTAAAATTTTAAACTTTCATAATAAAATCAGAGTCTTAAAGTTGCTCACGTTTCATATAACTGATGAGATAGAAAATGCATAGATTAAAAAAATATATATGAGAAACAGTTGATGGAAGGATGTAGACAAGAGTATCTTTTGTCCCCAGTGCTCAAGAGAATAAGTGATTAGAAAAAAGCAGTGTAAAAGCTCAAAAGGTGGGCCAGAGATCAGAGAAACGGAAATGTGAACAACTGGTATTGTATCAGTGGAAATAAATTTGACAACCATTAGGTAAGCAAGAGGTTGATAGGTTAATATGGGATAAATTATACTAGAGAAAGAAGATTCAAGAGGAAGTGTTATGTGTTTTCAAGTAACTGTAAGGTGATCAAACAGGGATAAAGGTTAAATTTGTTCTTCGTGGTCCAAAAGAACATTGCTGAATAAAAGGTACAAGAAACAACTTGTTTGGGTAGAATGAAGGTGTTATATATAGCAGGGTGGCTCCAAAAGGGAATGAGTTTACTCTGATGGAGTCATTTAGACCACCAAGGTAGTTATCTTTATTTGTGCTCTTATATTTCCTTGCATTCGAGTTATTCTGTAGTTTGCTTTAACTTCAACCTCAACGGCTCCTTTTAGTATGTATTGTAGGGAATGTCCACTAGGACACTGTCTCAGTTTTTGTTTATCTGGGAGTATCTTCACTTTCATGTTTCATGGAGTTTTACTGAAAATAGCATTTGTGATTAAGAGCTTTTTTCTTTTCTCACTTTGAATGTGTCATCTAATTGCCTCTGCCCTCCATGGATTCTGATGACGACTCTGTGTTTATGATGTGTCTAGGTGTGGATTTACTCGACTGTATCCTGCTTGCAGTTGATCTTCTTGGTTGTGTATATTAATATTTTGCATCAAATTTAGGGAGTTTTTGGCCATTAGGTCTTCAAATATTCTTTATTTTCCCTTGTGTCTCCCCTCTCCTCCTGGGATTTCCTTGTACAGATGTTGAATTTTTTGCTTATGTTCTACAGGACTCTGAGGTTTTTCAAAAAAAAATTTCTCCTTTTTTTTTTTTTCTTTTTGTTTCTTGAACTGGATAGTGTCAATCGAGCTATATTCTAGTTAACTGCTTTTTGTTTTCCTACTTGCTCAAATATTTGGGCCCCCTATTGACTTTTTAATTTTATTATTGACTTTTCAACCCAAGAATTTCTATTTGGTTCATTTTTAAATCTTCTATCTATTTAATGCTAGTCTATTTGACAAGACATAGTTCTCATACTTTCCTGTAGTTCTTTAGGTATGGTTTCCTTTAGCTCTTTGAACTTATTTACAATAACTTATTCGTCTAGTAAGCCAATGTCTGTGTTTTCATAGAAATAGACTATATTGACTACCTTTGATTTTCTGTATATGGACCATACTTCCTATTTTCTCTGCATGTTTCATAATTTTCTTTTGAAAACTGGACGTTATACATAATACAATATGGCAACTCTGGAAATCAGATTTTCTCTCCTTCCCATGGTTTGTTGCTGTTGCTATTTGTTGTTATAGTTGTTGCTGCTATTTGTTTAGTGACTTTTGTATGTAAATATGAAAATTCTGTATTCTTTGTTGTGTGTGGCCATCAAAGTCTCTGTTAGGTTAGCTTAGTGGGTTAGCTAATGATTTGACAAGGATTTCCTTAAACGTCTGGAAGCAATAAGTCTCCAAATGAAATAAGTCCTGTGGTTTCATATATTTCAATTTCATAGATGTTGGAGTATCAGGCAGCTCAGCTCTGTTCACCCATTTACTCTATTTACTTCTCCAGGATAGGAAAATAGAAATGTGAAAGCCATTTTTTTAATGTCAACGACATCAAATTTTGCTAAATGCAAATAGGCTCTGGATATGTAAAGATCAACCAGGATGTGATAATTTTTCTTTATTGTCAACAACTCAACATAGTGCTTCCAGCCCTTTTACCAAACAGAGAGGATCTTGGCAATGCCATCGGAAAGGATCAGAGATGCATATGTTATATGTATGTGTATGTGATGGACGAGCAAATATACTTGATTAAGTTAAATATTAAATATCATACTATTAATTCTAGAGATAAAATACCCCTGGAAGGAAGAATGGAACCATTTTGTTAAAAAGTTCTGCTTTCGTGGAATTTTAAAAGCAAAGTAAGTAAGATGATGTCAAAATAGGGTATGATACTTCTTCCTTTACCCTGTTTATGTTGTTATCTTCTCTATGTTACAATTTGTATATAGGTTTTCTAGATATAACGTCGTAGAATTCTGAACAAAATATATTATCTGTATCAGAAAAAAGTAAATGAGACGGGTAGACCAATAAAGTGAGTATTGCGATGGAGTTGAAAGACTGGAAGGTGGTGCATGGGTGCGAAGCGTGCCCCAGCACCAGGGCTTGTGTCTAGCACCATTAGAGACATGTAGTAAATTCTAAAGTCTTTGCTGAACCGAATTGAATTTGGCAACTGCTTTGATAAATTAGAAGTTAAACATGGTAGGAGACCCATGAAAAGGCACAGGTTTGGAGTAGTTGGAAACTGTTAAGTTTGGTTTAAAGTTGTTAACTTTGCCAACAGTAAATATCAATGTAAACTGAAGGTGAAAAGAAAAAAAAAAAGATGTGAAATAAGGCAGAAAACTATAAATAGTGATCTGTATTTATATCAAAAGATGAAGTTTATATTTGAAGAATATGAAAACAATTTAAAAAATATCTGTATTACATTTTTTTTTGAACAGACACTGAGGGATTCAGGTGTTCATGATTTTCAGTTTCTTCTCCATCCACCCAGATGTATGTCTTTACACCAAGGTTGAGGCTCCTACTTCTTTCCAATGCCCCAACAATCATGTGAGGGTTTTGTGATGGTAAATCACATCATCTTGTAATTATGCAACCCACATAATAAAGTTTGTGTTTATTTTTTGAAGATGACTACAAGAAATACGATATTAGCCTCAGGCCACCATTGAAGCTTGCTGTTACTTAGACATTGAGTTGATCTCAGAGATTAGAGACCAAGTTTATTGTTTCTTTCTGAAAGTTCCCCCATGCAGTGAGCATTGGCTGTCTCACTCAAAGCCTTTATAGTCTTCATTACTTCCATAACAGTAAAATGTAGATACTACTTAGAGCCGATGGCACCTGCTCAAGTAGGATCTTTGTCACAATCAATCGCAAATGACATTGTGATGGAAATGCATGCCATGGATTGCCATTTTCCCATTTTCCTTTAGTAAAGATCACAGCACTATGTTCAGTGTCAAGTAAACCATCAAACCATTCCCAGAAACTGTGCTTAAATGGTTCTACTGCCTTTAAGGAGGCACAGAGGGGCTAGTCTGCAGAATATCAAAAGAAATTGGATCCTGTAACACTGCTGCTTCTAGAGTGAAAGACTGCTGCGGATAGAAACAGCAGACAGAATGGAAAAGAGCAATTTGTTTTCCCTTCCTCCTTTCTTCCTGTCTTCTTTTTGAGCATTTTTCGATGGGATCTAACAAGAAGCTGTCTAGCGAGGAGAATGGTTGTACACTCTCAGTTCCAAAATTATGAAGCAGAGTACAGAAAGACAAATTTCAGGAAAAAAGGAATAGCTTAATTATTGACATAACTTTGCTGGCAGCAATGGGTCATTCTTTCAAGTAAGTTTAGTCGTTTCAAGTTTAGACCATATTTGTATATAAAATTGGGAGTGAATTTCTAAGTTCAAAATGAAACATTATATATCTCTATAAAATATTTTTCTACTTTTTTTCCTTGTGTGCCTTTTTTTTCCTTTTACTAGGTGACATGCTTTTTTCCCCCTGATTTTCTTTTACTGAGCGTATTACTTTAAAAAGACAATAAAAAAATCAACGATGATTCTTCATGAAAACAGACAAAAATTCTTCTCCGTCTCTTTACTCTAGCCCTGTCACTGTCTCTTCCTATCTCCTCAAATAAGATTCCTAGTCAAAGAGGCTACATTGATCACCCGGAAATGTCTTTGCTCAAGAATCAGAAGAATAATGCCTTGGATTGAAGCTTCTGAGCAACTTCTGTGGGCCTTGATTCAGAAGTATATTTTTCAAATGATCTTGGCAAAAAAGATGACAAGTTGAATTGCCTTGGTCAAAATTTTGTAATCGAACTTTTTAAACCGGTGAGGTTTATCACACTGTCTACTTGGAGTCCATCCCAGTCCCTGGGGAATAAAATTACAGAAAGAAATTAGAAAAATCTAAAACCTAGGCCTCAACCACAAATAGCTGCATAAAGATCCATCAGGCAGAGTGTAGAACATTTGAGTGGAACTGGGCCTTAAAAACTGCTGCATCCTGGCACTGGTCTGAGGCTCTAGGTGTCCTCTGACCTGGAAAGCTTGTCGTTATTTTCTGAAATAACATAATTGGCTTTCCTCTGGAGACTGACTCTGATATGACCCCAGCCTGTAATTTCAGCTTTCCTGACTAAAGACTCAGGGATCAGGGTTGACCTGCTGCTCAGCTATGACCTCTTCTATCTCTGGCAAGTTCCAGACTCCCTTTGGAGTTTTTGCCTGTTCCTGGCAACTACCTTTACAGTTCTAGGACCGTGTGGTAGACAGACTTCTAAAAAGGCCCCCCAGTTAGTCCTATTTATGGCTATTTGTAATCTCCTCTCCTTGGAGAGGAGCCAAGTAACTTGGCTATACCCCAAAATATGAAAAGTTTAAGGGGCACCACTTCTGTGATTAGATTCCAAAATGTTGTGAAATTTGTCTGCTACAGTACTTTCATTATTGCCCTTTTGGCTGGTATGCTTTGAGCCAGCTCCCATTTTGAATAGGACCACATAGCAAAAAAGTGAAAATACCCTGCATCCAGCACCCTCCCAGGTAGTAGTGGAGGCCCTCAGTGCAACAGCCTTTGAGGTCTTGATTCAGCAAACAACCACACATGCTAAGAACTGAATCCTTCCCCAGTCATCCTTCGGATGAGACCCTAAATTCGGCTGTCACCTTGATGGCAGCTTTGTAAGGAACCCTAAAATAGAGGGCTCATTAAGTCATGCAGTCATGCCTAAATTTCTGATCCACAGAAACTGTGAGACAATAGAGGAAGGTGTGTGTGTGTGTGTGTGTGTGTGTGAGTGAGTGAGAGAGAGAGAGAGTGTGAGTGTTATTGTGGTAAAATAAATATAACATAAAATTTACCATTTTAATCATTTTTAAGTGTGGAGTTCTGTGATATTAAGTGCATTTATATTGTTGTGCAATCATCACCAGCCATCCGTCTTCAGAACTTTTTCATCTTCCCTGACACTCTGTTTTATTAAATACTAACTCACTATTACCCTCTCTCCCCACTCTCTGACAACCACCATTCTGTCTCTGTGTTGTTGACTACTGTAGGTTACCTCATCGAAATAGAATTATACAGTATTTGTTCTTTTGTGACTGACTTACTGAAGGAAAAATACAAGTTCCCCACCACTGGCTTTTAATGTCTAACAGAACTTGCACAGGTTTCCTTTCAATTTAGAAATATAGATCAGAACAAAAAAGGTGAAAGAAATACAAAACACAAAGGATATTCTTAAGTAGATCCTTTTGTGTAGATGATCAAAGTCTTAAGACCAGTTAGAACTGCTATATTTTTCCTTACTTGACTTAGTACCCTTTAGTTAATTGTAATACTAAAATCTCACCTAATGGGAAGTGCTGTGCAGGCTTACCCTGTATTGTCTGCAAATACACAATGATGCACAATGATACTCTGTATCACTTTCCAGAAAGAAATTTTAAGGCACCACAAACAAGAAGGCAGTGCAGATTCTACTCTCTGGAGAACTCCTGCTGCTGCCCAGGAGTGAGAATCCCCTGTAAGTAACCTCTAATAAACTCATGTAACTTGTCAAGATGGATTTGTCCACGCCATTTCTTTGGTCTCTCAGCACCGTCTCAGTTTGGAGGGCAGTTTTTCTGTACCATCTCAGGATTTTCCTGAAGCACTTATTTTGTTCAAACTTATGTCTTCAAGGTTCATCCATCTTATAGTGTGTATTTGAATTTTCTTCCTTTTTAAGGCTGAATAATATTTCATTGTTGTATAAACCACATTTTGCGTGCTCATTCATTCCTTAATGGACACTTGAGTTGCTTCCACCTTCTAACTACTGTGAATAATGCTGCTATGATGGTGGGTGTACAAATATCTGTCTGAGTCCTTACTGTCAGTTGTTTTGAATGTGTACCCATATGTGGTAATTCTATATCTAATTTTTTTGAGTAATCACCATACTTGTTTTAAGTCATTAGGGTTTGTGACAATTTCTTTCATGGCAATAGATAACTAAAAGGAATAACTTTCAGAATACATAAAATTGAAAAAACAAACAAATGAACAAATAACAAAAAAACATAATCCCTGCACTCATAGAGCTTAATAGCCTAGTAGGGGAGATAAAAATAATCAAATACTCATGGCATTGAATGTATATTCACAAAATTTGCTTATATTAAAAAAAGGAAGTATATGGTATAATAAGATTTATAAAAATTGTTGTTATCCAGACAAGGAATTCAGGCTTAGTAGCAATCCAAGAAGCAGGAATAGCTTCAAATGAGCCAGGTGGCTAATAGCTTGTAGCCCAGATTGAACAGAAGAAAGTTTTTTGCTTAGAGATCTCATCCTTCCCTTGCAGCAGAAGATGCACATCATGCAAGAAGAGGGGAAAGCATATTATGAAGGCTTCATACTCTACCATCTCTAATGCCATGAGCCTATGCTTCTCCTCTTGGATGTAGCTGACATAGAGTGGCAGGGATTTATTGTATATTCATAGGAAAGATTTTACTGGCCCATGTATTACTGTTTTGTTTGTTTGCTTTGCTCTGATTTGTTTTCAAATAGTATTTTCTGCTTTGCTATTTTACAGATTTGCTTTGTTACTTAACAGATGTAAATCTTAGTTATCCCTCAAAGCAAAGAATTAGAAAGACTCACTATTATGTGGGTCAAATGTGGAAACTGAACAGACATGGTTAGAATTTCCTCCTGTTAAGACAACTTGAAGTTTTTCATTTTGGACCCTTCATTTCCCTCAAGGGAAGTTGCATAAACTGTGTCCTATTTTGGGTTAAAATCCTAAATGTATGGAAGCTAAGGTATGAAATACAAAAAAAGAAATTAAAATATTTGGCTTCTGCCTTGAAGTTTTTTCTACAAATATTTTAGATTACAGATTGATGTGCAATACTCTAGAAATGATAGCTCTTTTGAAAAGTTTTATGTTTATCTATTTTCCACCAGAAATAAGTAAGAAAAAAGACAAACTCTATTTATTAGGAAAAATGAATTTTGGAATTCACTTTGCACAGTTAATTGGGATTCTCTACTCTGGTGGTGTTTTCTCCCCGTAGGCATGAGCAACCTCTCTTCTTCTTACATCTGGGTCTGGGGTATTGCAAATGACTTGGTTAGAATAGTTTTGATTTTTTTTTTCTTTTCTTTTTCCCTCCTGTCAGGCTGTGATAACTTCAGTGCTAATTGGCTACATAATTTGGAAGAGTGCATTTTCCGTACCCTATATTTAGAGTGACAATATTAGAGAAGACAAACTAAGGGACTGATTTGAGGAAAAAAAGTCACATAGACCACAAAAAGACACATAGACCATAAAATGAAATTAATATTCACCATTTAAAATGAAGTAAATAATGATGACAATTGAAGTAAAAGTAAACTCTAGGCAATCCTATACCATCATAAAAATTCAAAGTTGTACAACCAATTAGTATAGTTTTGAGAGTCATGGTTTTTCACATGATAAAGGGAATATTTGAATTTACAGAGAATTCATTGCAAGGTAACTTGAATATTGAGTTACTTTAATGCATTATAAATGAAATTGTTTATAAATTCTAACCCGACTATGCAGGAATGAGCTGTTAGTCTTGTATAAAGGAACGATATACAGAATTGAAAGTAGGCTGATTGCATAGCGCCCTGTGGCCCAATGGGGACACTTTTCCTAGAAAAATAGGTCCATAAATCTTTTAAGCATAATTCATAATAACTTGCAATTCAAATCTCAAGGTAATGCCTAGGCCAAGAAAGGATCTCTGTAGTTACCTCCCTAGAAGTAGACCTTAGACTTCTGATATTTCACTTCTAGCAGCTCTGGACCAAGATAGAATTAGTGAACATCTCTATTACAATCAAGAGTGATGGAAGGGAAAGTGCACTTTTTTTCCATCTTTCCCTCTTCCAAGCAATATGTTTTCCAAAACTTTCTGGACCTTATTTTCTTTATTTGTCTGTCATTTCTTAAAAATAATAGAGGTCATTGCTCATAGAATATTGAGATTCTTTATAGCAGCACTTGTCTCCAGTGACAAACAACATTTTGATACAAGGGGGGCCAATTGAAGATGGAAGTCGGGATATATAGGGTCCTTTTACAACCCAACCTGAGGTGACTTGTAGGGGATTAAACTTTTCTTCCAACCTCTGCATCTGGAGGTCTATTTTCTTATCTGTATTGAGAATATTAATAGAAGGGATTGAAGGGAGAGCAAACCTTTCCTTCTGAGTTTCCAAGAAGAGTTTGGCTTTAGTTAACACAGGAATTAAAAAAAAATCTTGATTTTCTTTTGTTATTATATCGTGAAGCTGTCCAATTTTATTTAATGCCCTATTTATTTAGGGGTACCACATACTGGGGGGTGGGAGACACAGAATATGAGAGGACTTGGTATCCAGTTAACCTCTCCACCTTGCAATGAATAAATGATCTCTGCCCTGGAGTGTCTAACTAGCATTGTTTCTCCTTTTATATGTACATATATACACACTCAAAAATATAGATTATAACCTGTCCATGTGTCTGAATACACACGCAGACATACATGCATATGTGTACATATATGAAGGAGTTAGTGAGAAAAAATTTCTTTAAAACATAATAGTTTTAGTGTATAGAAAGCTGAGTTTGCAACAAGTTCTAGTACAGGGTGACACAGAATAGGACTCCTGCTTTTTTCTATTCTCGATTTCTTAATCTGTAAAATGGGAACAAAGACAATTCTTACAATTCTTTCCATTCAAATGGCTAGAGACTGAAAATACTCCTTAAATTATTTATTCCCAAATGGTTGGGCTCCCTTGTGGGTGAGATTTGTGTTGTGCACATAATAAATTTCAATAAAAAAAGCCAGAAATATTCTGTGATGCAAATACATAGTCAGTGGCAGAACCATGACTGGGACGGTGGTCTCCTAATTCATATAGATTCAACTTATTCAATTGACCGAGCATCACTATGGTAAATTAGGATCATATATTACTTTTGCCATCACGGAGTTTATACTCTCAGAGCTAATACTTTGAGAGGAAAAAGACAGAAACCACGCAAACACACACAGCACACATGCAAATTAAAATTATAACTTCAGAGATGTATTATGTTAGGAGATCATAAAATAGAATGAGTTTACTTTGGGAGGTGTGAGAATACCTGAGGAAGTGAAGAATAAGCTGTATCATTAAAGATGAGTTGGGGTTGGTAAGCGTGGTTGAGTAGAAGGGAGAAAAGAGGATCAAGCAGGACCTGTGAGTGCTCAGTATTCCCTTAGTCCAACAGTCAGAAAACTGTTGGAAGGATTCCCAGGATAGGACGATAATATTTGACAATCCATAAGGGTTTTATCTTTGTTAACAAAAGTGCAGCTCTGGGGAACATTGCAAGATGAAAAAATGATATTTCTGTTAAGGTAGCTAGCCTCCAACAATAACAAATCCACTCTTTTTGTGGCAAGCAATAGTGATAGTTCTGTTTTCCTGGATAATCACTCATTAACTGAAGCTGATCACTTCCTTAGGATTAATTCACTTAATTCTCCAACTTGAATAAACAGAAACTATTTGAAACAGTTTATGCATGTATAGTCCTTGTGATCTCCAAACCCTGTTGTTACCTGTGCTTTGTCTGTTTGGTTTTCTGTTTGTCTGTTTGTTTGTTTTGGTAGAGTATGCTTTATGACAGTTAAAGGTTGAAAACTGTCATTTGCCACATTCTCATGGCAGTAATTCAGCATCTAATGGCCCAAAATCACAAATGCAAGAAAATGAAGATGTTTGGCAGCTGATGATAGGAGCACAAATAGAAGTGACTTTAGGGAGAAGCAAACACAGCTTAGGAAAGGAATCGTGCTAAATAAACATGCCCCAAGTGTGTATGGGAAGGAAATACAAGGAAGAAAACTCTAAAAACAGATGAACATTGACTACACAGAAGAGAGACAGCTGATATTATTATATATTTGTAGTCGTGCTGTGGTTTAAATGCATCTCCTCCAAAACTTAGGATACCAATGTGATCATATTAAAAGATAGAGCTTTTAAGAAGTGATTAAGTCGTGAGGGCTCCTCTCCTGATGAATGGAATTAAGATCCTTATAGCAGACACTTCACACAACATTCAGCCCACTAGCCTTTTCCTTTTCTGCTGTATGAGGACACAGTGTTCCTCTCTTTTGGAGGATAAAGCAGCAAAGTGTCATCTTGGAAACAGAGAGCAACATTTACTAAACAACTGACCCTGCCAGTGCCTTGATCTTGGGCTTCCAGCCTCCAGAAGTGTGAGAAAATACATTTCTGTTCCTTAGAATTACCCAATCTGTGGCATTCTGTTACAACAACACAAAATGGACTGAGTAGTGATAACAGTACTTACCGTAACATTGATTTAGCCCTCTGTTATTTAAGTACCATGTACTGGGGTGCCATGCCTTGTGCCAAAGGTGTCACAAGATGATCTTATTTGAGCACATGGCATCCACATGGAGTACACAGAGTACATTCTATTAATATATACTGAGCAAATTATTTAACTTCTCTGACCATCAATTTATATTAATAAATACCCCAAATGTGACTAAGGTCATGAAGCTGGCTTACATTGGTAGATATAGATTTTATAATAAATATAAGTCCAGCAGACCCTTAAGAGTAAACTTTTAGCCATCTTGCAGGATTCAGACTGAAAATAAGGGCATCTCTGAGCTGTCTTCATATGATCTTGAATGAACTGTGTGACTCAGAACCAGAAAAGTAAAGCAACTTTCTGGAAGTTTCCCCACTTGTAAAATGAAGAGGTTGGACTAGGTGATTTTTTCCAGTCCTCTTTAGGCTTGTAATTTTACCATTTTCCTTGCTGCAAGCTTTTGTAGAGAGGCTGCTTCTTGATTTCCTTCTGCTGTTATCAGGCAAAGTGAACCCTAAATAGCCCTTCTCAGCTATAGCTAGAATGAATACGTGAAAGGATGAATGGCAGCATCATTGCTCACAGCCCTGTTTTGGATGCCGTAGGGATAGAAGGTTATGTGAGATACAGAGTAAGAACCAAACTTTCTCTGATATCCCTGGATGCTGGGGTATGTATGTGTTTAGCCAGAAGATGCTTAGGCTGGAAGGGATCCGCAGATATCAGAAAGAATCAGTCCCCAAATGCACTTGCTGCAACGGACTCTTGATTCGATCTTCTGTCTTGATTTCCCAATGTTTAATAACTCAAATTCCTGAAAACTAACCAAGTTATCCTCAGGGATAATCAACCAACAATGTGAAAAAGGAGGGTGTTAGGAGGCCTCCACTTCCCCTCCTCCCTGTGGCCTTGCCTCTCAAGGAGGTGGTGTGAGCTGGAGACAGCAGTAGATTGTGATGGGCTTCACAATTCATTTTCATCTAATAAGCACTGTCAACGTGCAAACCCTGCTGTTTCCCAAGCAAACAGTGTTTTGCAGGAATAACAAATGACAGAGGAGTGGAGCAAAAATGGGATTCTGTTAACACTGACTTAGTTACAGTGGCCTGCAACTGGGTCAGGGGAAAAAATAACCCAAGTGACTCTCAAACATACATTCTTGGATTTACATATTTATAAAAACCTTACATGCCTTTGCATTTTCCACCCAGAGCCACTTTGAAGCCAACCTTTTCAGCACCGAGGTGGTCCTCTGAGCACTGTCCATTTTCTTTAACAAAAGAGGCCTGTTTATCTAATTCCTTGTATTGTCACGTTTTTAAATTTGAGAGTGGTTTGGGGTCTCAGGTGATCCCTAACCTTCTCTGACTACCAGCCTAATGCTGGTTGACTTTCTTTCTTTTCTCTTCCCATGGAGTCCTGGACCCCAGATAGGGCACAGAGAAGTCCACAGCTGTGTGTGTCCTGCTCATTAACTGCCTTTTTCTAGACTGTGCCTGGTAATTGCTCAGTTTGGCCATGACTGCTGTGTAGTGGGGGCTGGAGTCCTCCCACAATTGTTGTTTTATTTCCCCTTTTTACCTGCTTTGTCCTGTCATTTAAAGGCGTGTGTTTTTATTTGTTTGTTTTTAGTTTTTTCAATTGAAATGTGTTGTAGGCTTTTGATTAGGCTGCAGACTGAGTCAACTAAACACAGCAATTTCAACTGGATCGTTCTCGGAGACTCTATTTAGTTCTGCTCCTTCTCCCCTCAGCCCCAACACACACACAGCCCCTTCCTAACCATATGCACCTTGTAAACCTTTTACAAAAGCAGACGTTCCCTGACTAGGCTCTGAAAAGACATAGAAGGTGAGTACGTGTTTAGAGTTTGGGCTGTTGACACTATGTTTTCTTTACTTTCTTCCAACAAAGAATTGGTAATTTCCTAAGCAAGGTCCTTTGCTTACAGTCTAAGATCTTGGAATTTCTGAAAAGTCAGCTGTGAATGGAATAACAATTCTCCAGCTACTCCTTTTTGGAGATGAATTGACCCTGAAAAGGTAGTGACTGAAGCTCTTTAACTTCTCTGCCATTGGGTCTTAATGGACAATGATCTGCAGAGAGAGGGGGTGGTGATGATGTATCGCTATTTAACATTTGTTCTGTAATAATAACTAACTAGCCCCTGCTTTGTGGTCTGCTACTCCTTTGCATCTCTGTCGTCTTTTCTGAGTCTCACCCCTACTCGATGGTGTGGTCAGGGGTGCCTTAGAATCTTAGGTTAATGGTGAAGAAAAGTCACATTCAGAGACAGTAAGTGAATTGCTCAAGATTATATGACAAAGTAGTGTCCTATATCGTAGGTGTGATGTTTCTTTAATTTCTGATATTATTTTTATTGAACAGCTTTTTATAAACTGAAATAGTGACAAAGCTTAGACTTCAACCTTGGCCTGAGGTCACTGACTAGAAAGACTGGATTAGGAATCAGACCTCTAGTCACATAAATTAAAAAGCTGCTATGAAATATTCCGACTTCATCTGTCTGAGCTCTGAACCCATTTAGGACATCTGCCATGTGAAGTTCCACCTCAGGTTTCCATAAACTATTACATTTTTATTATTTATTATAATTTTAGTGTCACATTGAATTATTTCATGTTGATATACTACTATTTTCTAAAAATGAGAGACTATTGACCTGGCACTAAAATGTTTATAAAGTTTGAGTATTAAAATAACAGTAAAATGAAGAAAGATAGTAGTGATAATAATTACTAATCCCTACTGAGTGTTTACTGGATGCCAAGTACTTCAAAGTCATTCAAGAGCCCTGAGAGGCAGACTCTACTATCATCATCCCCATTTTATAGATGAAGAAACTGAAGCTTAGAGCTTAAGTCCTCTAAGATTTGAGGCTATGAGAAGTTAAAATAATTACCTAAGGTCATCTGTTGATAGGTGATGGAACCAAGATTTTAAAATAGACAACAGGTTTAATCACTCTACCACACTATTTCCTTAGGTTTTACATCAAGATCTGTTGAAATATATTTAAAAATAGTAAATAGAGCATGTGTGTGAGTGTGTCAGGGACTACTTCCAAAGTCTACACATGTGACCGTGCAAGGGTGACCCATCTTTGCTCCTCTATGGTGTTTGCAGACTGAGGATCAAGTATCCAGATTTATCAGCAGATACGGTGATCTTTGGTGAAACCTCCTCTGAGCTTAGCCTATCTTTTTGCTCCAAGTGAAGCATGTGAGAATTTTAATTCTGCATGTGAGGTTTCATGTGACACATCTGTGCTGCTGAAGTGAACTATCTCTCAAATATAAATCCAAATAGCTCATCTGTATATTTTACAACAATATGGAATCAATGACATTTCTGACTCAGTATACTTTATTTTTTTCACTTTTTAAAAATTGTTTTATTTTCATGTATTCATTTATTTTATTGTACAGAAAAGAGTAATTTTGGGAGTTGTATCTCAAAATATTAAGGGGGTACAGTTGTATTTGATACATGGCTTGAGTCAGGGCTGTAAATGTGACCATCACCTGAATAGTGTTCATTGTGCCCACTGGGTAAGTTTTTGCCCATCCCTTCCTTCCCCCTGCCCCCTACTTGATTTCCAATGACTTTTACTTCCCTCCGTGCACTTCTGTGCGCATCTGTTAGTTCCAATTTATTAGAGAGTACCTGTGGTGTTTGTTTTTCC
>CAUYSK010124740.1:0-18933 GCA_963575035.1 Avahi laniger | reverse complement strand
GGAGGGAAGGAGGAAGGAAGGAAGGGAGGAAGGGAGGGAGGGAGGGAGGGAAGGAGGGAGGGAGGGAGGGCAGGAGGGAGGGAGGGCAGGAAGGAAGGACGGGAGGGAGGGAGGGAAGAAGGGAAGGAGGAAGGAAGGAAGGGAGGAAGGGAGGGAGGGAAGGAGGAAGGAAGGAAGGAAGGGAGGGAGGAAGGAAGGAAAGGAAGGAAGGAAGGGAGGGAGGGAGGGAAGGAGGAAGGAAGGAAGGGAGGGAGGGAGGGAGGGAGGGAAGGAAGGAAAGGAAGGGAGGGAGGGAGAGAGGGAGGGAAGGAGGAAGGAAAGGAAGGGAGGGAGGGAGGGAAGGAGGAAGGAAGGAAGGAAGGGAGGGAGGAAGGAAGGAAAGGAACGAAGGAAGGGAGGGAGGAAGGAAGGAAAGGAGGGAAGATGGATATGCCCTTGTTTTAAAAAAACAAAGTTCCTGAAAGTTGTCTGAAAATCTCAAAATATTCCTCAATTACTTATTCTGTTATCTTACAGAAAAGCACAGTGAAATGGTACCATTCACAAATTTACACAAATTCAAAATGCTCTTTTATATCATTTAAAACACTATAAAACTATATTTTATATGCATATACTTTATCCTTTGAAATAAATTTTAACTTTGGATATTATACATTTATAACCACGTATTACTCTGCATAGTAAGATGTATAAAATCATGTGTACTGTTTTTCATGGGCAATTTGAAGGATCTTTCAAGGGAAATTTTGACTAGCCATGATGTTTTCTTTTATACCAACTTAGGACCTAACCCCACTCAGTATGAGACTCTTCTGTAAGCAGCCACAGTTTTCTTACAGGACAGGTAGTAGAAATTAGGGCAAGGATTTTAAGTACAGGAAATCCTAGAAAAAATAAGGACAACCTTCACCAAAACTGGCAGAAGAGCTCCCATTCCAGACCTCCCACTCCTCTGGAACAAGGGGAGGGATTCCTGAGTCTATCCTGCTAGGTCTTCCCGAACCTGTAGAACCAGTATCCTGTGTAGTCAGACATTCTTCCTGTTATTGAGATTAATGCTTCCTAAGTTGTTTCCCTAAGATGAATCTAGTGATAATAATTTTTCACAAAGAAAAAAAGACAGTGTTTGTTCTTCCCTTCATGTAATCAATGCATGCCGGTTTTCAGTATCACATGCACATTAAGCTTTAGTCCATTCTTATGATTATTAAGTCTCGGTATTATTGTCTCTTGAATAACCTTTCTTCTTTGGCTCTTACTTTTCCACTGTTTTGTTTGTTTGTTTGTTTGTTTGTTTTTGAGACAGAGTCTCACTCTGTTGGCAGAGCTAGAGTGCCGTGGTGTCAGTCTAGCTCACAGAAACTTCAAACTCCTGGGCTCAAGCGATCCTCCTGCCTCAGCCTCCCAAGCAGCTGGGACTACAGGCATGTGCCACCGAGCCCGGCTAATTTTTTTTCTATATATTTTTAGTTGTCCAGCTAATTTCTTTCTATTTTTAGTAGAGACAGGGTCTTGCTTTTGCTCAGGCTGGTCTCAAACTCCTGAGCTCAAATGATCTCCTGCCTCAGCCTCCCAGAGTGCTAGGACTGATTACAGGTGTGAGCCACCGCGCCCAGCCTTTCCACTGGTTTTCAACTTTTATTTTATCTACAAAGAAACTTTACCCTATTATCCATAAACCTATCATCTCAAACTTTTTAAATAATCTCAAATATAGGAACATGATAACACCCACTATCATCAGTATTGCAGAACATTGCTCTGTTAGTTCTAGTTAATACAATGAGGCAGGAAACAAAAATAAGAAGTGTAACTATCTAGATAGTTGGAGACAAAATTACATTATTTGTAGGCAAAATGAATGCATATCTTTAAAAAAAAAAAGTAGAGAATGCATCACCAGAAAAGCTACCAAAGCTAAATAAAAGTTTAGTCAGTAATCATTTTTAAAAACTGGCAATAATCAGACAAGAAAACATAATGAAAAGATGACCTCATTATAATCAACTTACAGCAGCAGCAGCAGGATGAGTACTTCATCCTCATACACAGAATTTACTCCAAGTGTATTAAGTTGGCCTACAAAAAAATCTATTCCACTGTCCCCTCTCACTGTAGCCTAGATCACTGCCAGATTGTCTTCCTCCAAAATGAGTACAAAACATCCTGCCCTCCTAGGAATCCTCTCTTTGGCCTGGAGTAGATTAGAATATTTTATAAGAAAATAATAAAATTTACTATCTAATAATTAAGGGACAAAAATCCTAATGAATTTGACCAACGAATTCATTGTCTAAAACAGGAGATACTAAAATAGAAGCAGATAGCCAACAGAAGAACTGCTATGCTATTTCCAAATTCATCAGTAGCACTAACTGCACTACATATACAGTCCTATATTAGATTTAAAAAACCCCAAAAACCTCACCTCTCCAAACACTCAGACCCCTCCTTATTGCTAATTCACACAAAACACAGAGAAAACCTGAGTCAGAACACTACGTATTTGTAGTTTCTTAAGACTTATTGGGCCTCAAATACCAAATCTCAGCTCTCAGGCAAAACCATCCCTAATCCAATCCAAAAATAAGATGGTTTTCCCTTTTCTAAAGTCCTCTAAAGTTGAATTTCCCCTGTGTCATTGTTATACATTTTACAGCAGCATTCTCCAATGAGGTTGCTAATGTGCAAGGAATGTTCCAGGTCACCTTCTCTAAACCACCTTCCCACCTGTGTGGCCTACCTAATAACCACTCCCACTCCCCCTTCTTTCTAGCTAACAAAACTCTAGTCTTACTCACCTTTCTAGGCTTCCATGTCCTGCAGAGGAGGCTAGGCTCCGCCCCAGACCAGGGGTGAATTATGATGGGTCACAGTTAATCATGCTGATCATATTCCCATGGCCAAGTCATTCGTTTAGACACGGACACAGGACATAACTCTGGCCTACTAGATGTGAGGGGTAC
The DNA here is from genome assembly GCA_963575035.1 of Avahi laniger. Lineage (NCBI taxonomy): Eukaryota > Metazoa > Chordata > Mammalia > Primates > Indriidae > Avahi > Avahi laniger. The sequence continues at coordinate 15,964 of CAUYSK010124740.1, read as the reverse complement.
TTTCTAGAAAAGTTTGCCTCAGGCTTAAAGAAGAACACAGGACAGATACAGTTTTTTTTTCATGTCTCTGGATGTAGTTATACAAAGATGGCTACAGCAGTTTGAGATATTACATCTTGCAACTATGAGGGAAAAGTGAAGGGAAATTCTGAGACACTGAACAAAAGCCTTGAAGTCACTCAGCAGCTAGATCAAAATCCACTTCTGGGCCTTTTGTTATGTAGGGTTAATAACTCTCCCTAGTGTTTAAGCTGCTTTCATTTGAGTTTCCTGTCACTTGCAGCCAAACTCTTCTAAATAACGTACTATCTAGAACTTACTCCACCTGTAGCATAAGCCTCTGACAATGGACATAAAAGACAAAACCAACCAACTTGTAAGAAGACATTTCCCTTACTGCCAAACTAGCTCTTTACAAAGAGGAGGAACCATTGATCATCAGGAAACTATTCTGTCTCTGGTAGAAATTACATTGTATCTCCTTTTTTTAAGATGAATACTTCTCTCATAAGTTTGATATAATTATTTAATGTGGGAAGAAGGAAAGAAAATTTTTAATTATAGTAGTTTTACTAACTTAAAAATGGTAACAACCTAATCTTAATTTATCTCTCTCTGTTGAGGTCAGACTAGGAAAAATGAGCTTAAACTAGAAGACCTAGTTCACATATAAAGATGAATTTCTTGATAGAAAAGATTATAAAGAAAAAAATCTCCATGGACAGTGTTGAATCTCCTTGATGAAAATCTTTAAAAATAGATATTTCATCTAGCTGCAAAGACTTACACACTACATTTGGATTATGTGACAATTCAAAAATCGCTGCCAGACCTATCTAGGCAGAAAACTTATCTTCTTTCTAAACAGAAATTTAGAAAAATATCTAAGTGCTAAATAAAATAAGAGAAGTAAAAATTTCTTAATCCCAAACTCTGGAATAGTCATATTTATCATATACCTATACAAACCAGTTGTTATAGAAAATTTAATTCATTATTCTAAGCAGCAAAAAGATAAACAGTATGACCATAGATGCTACTATGTCTCAATTTCCATAAAATCCTGACAGTGTCAATAAGAGACTTGTTTGGCCAGAAAATGTCCAGCAACTAATTTAACTGAAAGTTAATTTATTTAATTAAAAAGATAAACGAAAGCAGTTACTAGATTTTTTTTAAAATGGTATATACTTACCACGATAAAACAGTTTCTGCTCTCTGGCAATTTCATACCTAAGAGAATAAAATTTTTTTAAAAAAACATGTTTTAGATTTAAAACTTTGCTGTCCAAGAATAGTGCCAAATAGAAACTCTCCTATTAAAAATACAATTTGAAATATTTAAGATTTACTGCTATAGGGCATTAAATCTCCACTCACATTTATAATGACCAAAACTTGAAATATTAATGTTGAAAAACAAATGCAAATAAATGTTCACTTCTCCAGGGAAGTCACAAGGCTTGCTGACATGATGTGCTATGGATAACTGGTCTTTGAGTTAGCAACTAAAACACATAGACAGATCATTTGCCAGCTACTCACACAAGAGCAGGACAAGGAGGGCAATAATGATGGATGGTATGGTAAAAAGACTGTGAGTCTCAGAAATACAGCCTTTTACTTGTGTACAAACTAGAAAAGTTTCCAAGTTATTGTAGACCCATAGATGCCTAGCTTAGGGAGCAGACAGTTCTTTTGCACACTTTAGAAAATGATGTCTTTCTACCTGGTGTCTCTGCACAGTGTACATCTTGCACTATTGTATGCAATGGTCCCAAACTTGCCTTCAGCAGCCCCGTGCCCAGTAGCAGACAGGAACTCCCTCTCTTCTAGGAATGGGCAAAAGTAGGTTAAGTCTCGTTCTGAACAGACTCAACTACCAAAGCCTTCCCTCATTCCACAAAAGTTGGAGACAGCTAAGTTCCCATTAAATTGTGCCTATTCTCAAGAATGAGAGAGAGAGAGTGAGAGAGAGAGAGAGAAGACTATCTCCAAAGAGATCAAGTGATCCAGTCTTGTAGACTCAATTTTCAAAAGTATTATATCTTCAATTTTTAAGCACAGCTTTTCATAGCACAGACTTCAACTTTATTGAAAGGATATCAGTTTATCAATTGAATGATTTTTAACTACATGAACATGTACTAAGAATGCTTTGTACTTTTCAAAGGAGAGCCTGTAACTATAAAAGAAAGCCATAAAAGGGATTATCATTCCATTAACTATTTTAAAAAGGATAGCTTTCCTTATTTAATGTTTGCCTTTGAAGATTTATAAAAAACAGACTATAACTAGCCATTACCAAAGCTTCGTTTGACTTAAGGTTGGCTAAGAAAATAATGTATTAAGTAGCCTTCTGAAATAGAAATAGAGGACTAGCATCTACTCAAACTAAGTATACCAACTCAGTATTATAAACAAATAAGAAAATAATATTTTGCTGTTGAAAATTAACAATTATATATGTAATAAGAAATCAGTTTGGTCATCAAAATGAAAACTGTCAGCACTTCAGAATAAAGAGAAATTATATAAATACATACATATCCCTACATATTTATCCTAAAGTCAAGCCTTTGGTACTTTAAAATAAAACATAAATCATTTTTGTTTATTGTGACAGACTATGCTAATGCTACTATAACTTCCATGTAAGCCTTTCATGAGCCAACAGGCAAAAATATTAGAGATTCTCTGCAGTCGATAGAGATTCTACTAGCAAAGGTGGGGGATGGGAGGAAGATGAGAATGGCTGTTTGAATGTGAAGCATCATCTGCTCTAACTTCTGATCTCAATCTTTTTCAACTCCAGGACTTTCCTGGGTAATTATAAGATCTACCTACCACGGTTTACAGCATAGAGTTTTAGAGAACACCACCACCTGTCACAAAGTCACACCATCAATCATATAAGAAACCTAAAGTCCTACCAAGCAAAACGAGAAGACCAGGCAGTGTCCACATAACAATGCTATCAGCACTGTATAGCCCAAATTAGGAGATTTGAGGAGCTTCAACCAAAAATTGATACCACAGGCTTTGGAGACAGAGAGCAGTAAGTCTGAATCCCAGTTTCAAATTCTAATTTCACCACTTACGAGCTGTGTGAGATCAGGGGCAAATTACTTAATCTCTCAGTGCCTTAATTTCCACATCTATAAAATGGGGGTAATACAGTACCTACCTCATAAACTCTTATGAAAATTAAAATTAGATAACAAATACAAAGGACTATAAATACTGTCTGGCATATTATACATACTCAATAAATGTGAGGCATTATTATTATTTTTATTACTACCAACAATGATGGTTTCTTTCTTGATCCAGAAATCCCACTTCTGGAAATTTAGTCTAAAGAAATAGTTCATATTATAGTAGATGCACAAAAATATTTATTATAATGTTATTTACAATGGTGAAAATTTAGAGGAAACTAAATGTATACCAATAAGGAGGCACTTGGGTAATTTATCAAATATCCATTCAATAAGTTATTACTCTATCCCTAAAAATATATTAGAAATCAAAACATAAAGAATTTAAATAAATAAAATAAATATAAAAAATTACAGAGCAAAATTACAGTATGTTTATAGGATTATGTAAAGTAAAAATAACAAGATTTAAAGCTATATATGTACATTGTTATAACTATATAAAATTATATTTGAAATGCATATAAAAAAGATCAGCACGTAACACACCAAAATCGTAACAGTGGATGTGATAGGGTAATGTGATTTGCAGTGAATGTTTTTTTCTTTTCTATTCTATAATGTTGTCACATTACTTTCATAATTTTGAAATTAATTTCTTTTTAAATATTAAACTTGGTACAGACTTATTTTGATATTCATTAAGTAGAATTATTTAAATGGTAATAAAATTATGGGAACCCCAACAGCAGTCTTATCACTTCAGGGGGTATCCACTCCATCCTCACCCTCTCTTTCAACAATGGCCCTCACCTCTGGGTTTCATCTTCACTGCTTTAGCCCAGGCTTCCCAAATGACCCTCTCCTCTCATCATTCTATCTTGTTGGTTCTAATCAATCCTCTATATAGATTAAAGGAAAAGGGTTACAAAAGCATGGATTTTATGCCACTCCTTTGCTCAAAAATACACAGTGGTTCTCCAGTATTTACAGAACATAGCCCAGGCTCCTGGCGTGGCTTTCAATAACAGTGCTAACAATAGTTCCAGCAGCCTCTCCACTCTACTTACCTGAGTATACCCCAAACCCCAAGCCAAAGCTCTTCAACTGTGGGTCCCAGCATGTTAGCATATTTTGTCATTCTAAGTAACTCACAACTGTGACTAATAATGGTTGAAGTACCAAAGCTTGTGAATTATTTACTTTATAAAACTAACCTAGAAAAAATTCAGGTTTATTTCTATAATGTCTTCCCACATACCAGCATTAAAAATTGGATGGAATTTACACTGCAACGTTGAGAGTGCTCATAACTCTGAGTTTCCCATGGAGGCATGTTACACATAAAATCTTCTCTGTCATATGAGTCACAGTGGAAAGAGATACTCCAAAACAGAGCTCTTCAAAGAGCAGCATCACTGGAGGTACCCCACTGCAAAGGGAGCAGGCAGCCTGCCTTGCTCCAAATTATAGCCAACAATTAAATTTTAAATGTAAACTTTTTGCTTATAAAAAGTAAAGGGAAGGAAGCTCTCTGGGAGGCCGAGGCGGGCGGATTGTTTGAGCTCAGGAGTTCGAAACCAGCCTGAGCAAAAGCGAGACCCCGTCTCTACTAACAATAGAAAGAAATTAATTGGACAACTAAAAATATATAGAAAAATTAGCAGGGCATGGTGGTGCATGCCTGTAGTCCCAGCTACTCAGGAGGGTGAGGCAGGAGGATCGCTTGAGCCCAGGAGTGTGAGGTTGCTGTGAGCTAGGCTGATGCCACGGCACTCTAGCCCAGGCAAAAGAGTGAGATTCTGTCTCAAAAAAAAAAAAAAAAAAAAAAGTAAGGGGAAGGAGTCTTAGGGACTCTAGAGGCAACCAGAAACTAGTAGAAAAACCTTTTTAGAATCATTCTATTCCATCAAGATAGAGACAGCAAGTTAAAGGCCAAAAATTTCATTTCATGGGTTTTTCAATCACAGTGTTGATATGAAGTTTCTTTTTCAAATAAATATACTTAACTTAAAAAATAGTTTATCTTTCCAACATCCTATTGGGCTTAAGAAAAAAAAAAAGTTAACCTAAAAATAATCATTAAATATATCAAAACACAGAGGGTACTCAAATATGGAAAGAGTAATGAATGGGCTTCTAGAATGACTGCTGTTGGGGAGAACCCACGCCTGACAAATTGCTCGCCTGTCTTCCAATTGTGCCTGCATTTTACTTCCTCTGTACCACTTCCATATTTTTTCCTTCACCTGCAATGTCATCTTCTCCTCCTCCCTCCACCCAACTTTGTCTACTGAAATACTAGGATATAATCAAATGTCAGTTCCTCTTCAAAATTATACAAGATTCCCCAAGCTCCCTCAGTCAGGTCATCACACACTTACAGGTGGTGTGCATCTTGTAGCTCTGCTATTTTTAAAAAGCTCATCTCTCCAAGTAGAAAGAATGCTCCCTGAGGGCAGAGAACGCACTAATTCATTTTTGGACATCACAAAGAGCATAATGCTGTTTTCCACATCTGGCAGACTATACAGAAAATGTTGCCTTAATTCAACCGAATTTATTAACAACCTGTTTAGAAGACGCACCAAGGTCCACAGTCAGGATCCTACACGCATCTACAAAGAGGTTCCTAAACACAGGCATAGGAGAAGGGGGTTTTGGAAAGAAAAATTTTTTGCAGAAATTTTGATATGCCATTTTAATCCAAAATAATCTGAATTTTCTCTTAAACCATAAGGCATTTGTTCACACTAAATCCCTAGGCCTCTTGTACATCATAATGTAGAAGTCAAACATTTACTAACAGCAGTTGTAATGTCTAAAAAGCAGATCATTTACTGTGCCACTCATAATTTATTTAGTCAGAACAATATCTTATTTCAAAAGGACCCAATGAAACTTATATAAATACATATAACAAGATAAAATGACTTATCTAAGAGAAGAAAGAAAAATAGGATAAAGGAAAAATGGATGTAGGAAAGATAAGCTGTCCTGGGAGTAAGGTTCATGTACCAAAGGAATATATTCTATAACTGCACACTTGCTAGAGGTAAGTCAGAGTTTTGGCTCTTAATACTTATAGTAGCCAACAAACACAGGGTGACCCAATCAGTTCATAATCAGCATTCTTAAGATAAAAACAAAAAGGGTATTTGAGTACTATTTCTCCTTTGGTCCTCATTAAGATGATACTAATTAATGTAACAAATGATGTCCTCAACAACTTCCTTGCAGTCGATTTCTCAGAGAGCTTTGGAAGACTATTTCTCATGACAACTCTCACAGGCAAATGACAGCACACAAGTCAATAAAAGCAAATGATGGAGAGGAAGCCAGGAGGGTAAAGGAAGGAGTTCAAGTAGATCTTCCTTGAAGATCTAGATTTATCAGAAACAGATTTTATTCTATCTAGACTAACCTGAAATCCTGAGGCTTCATGCATCTACTTGTCTTTGAAATTATAAACAATTTGATGTGCATGTCCATTTTTCCAGGGGATATGATTGTAGTTTCATAACATTCTCAAAGGGAAACATGACTCAAAAAAAGTTAAGAACCACTGATCTAAAGAACCAAACTATATATATCCTTCATGCAACCCTCCATAAGCAGTTTCTTTTTAGAGCTCCTGAAAAGTGCTGTGCCTCAAAACCGCAGTCCCTGACAAGCTTTAGCAGTATGGCTTTGCTCTGATGCAAAATGCAGAACTTCAAGGTTTAGCCATCAGCCAACCTGTGTGTCAACTGTTGAGACATGTAAGACCTTTAATACAGTAATGCCCAAATGTATATGGAGCACATGACAATCCATTTTTCTAGATAGGTTTCAGCCATGAACACTGATAAAGCTGCCTCAAAAGATTAGTGCTATTTCTTCTAGATACTATAAAAAGTAAAATAAAAATAAAAACAGAAACAAAAATACTACAGTGTACCTGCAGACAAAAATTACAGAAAAGCACAAAAATAACCATTTGACTTGGGATCTGGCTTTGAGTATATGCTCTGCCTTATACTATACTGTGATCTTGGGCAGTTTACTTAATTAAGCAGCTTTATCTGGGACTTTCTTATCTAAAACACAGGGATAATAAAGCATGTAAGATGTACCCTCATCAATTGCATTATACCCTATCTAGAGAAGTCCTTACTGGAGAGAAGGATATAGAAGAAGAAAGCTCAGGGACCAAGAAGTCTCCAGTGTTTGGGCAGCCGTATCCAAGGGACAGAGACTTTACCTGTGGGAGGGACAACTTTGGTCACTAGAAAGATAAAAATTATTTTTAAACTTTAAAATAACATTCTTTGCACATCAATTGACATAATCTGAACTTTTTTTAATCTTTTGTTGTTTTAATCTTATACAACAAAACAATTACTCCCATAGCTTTAGATACATATATACACAGTCAACCATCCACTGACAGTATTTTGGTTTGGATGTCTCAAAGGCCCAAGACGATCAAGTGAGGAAGCTGGCCTATAAGACTGAGATAAGGCCTTTTCAGATCTCATCCATCTAGAAGAAATCACAGCCATCCAGAGTCTGTTCCTCAGCATAATAAGCCCAAAGACATCTTTTTCAAAGAATCTGCAGTTGAATAAGCTCAAGAGAACAAATTCATGCTAATCAAACTCATAAGAGGTGAATTATAACTCAAAATACCAATTTATTAATTAATCATAGAGAATATTCCTTTTCACTAATAAGAAAATTTGCCCCTGAAGCCAGGATGTTGTTTTCTCAATGTCCAGATACCTAGAATTCTGAAAGGTTAATCTGAAGTTCACCAGAAATTAAAACAAAAAGAGATAGAGAGTTTGGAGGATACCTAATAAAGTATCCCTGACCAACATACATTTTTCTAGTGACCAAAGTTGTCCCTCCCACAGGTAAAGTCTCTGTACCTTGGACACTGCTGCCCAAACACTGGAGATTTCTTGGTCCCTGAGCTTTCTTCTTCCATATCCTTCTCTCCATTAAGGACTTCTCTAGATAGGGTATAATACAATTGATGAGGATACATCTTACATGCTTTATTATCCCTGTGTTTTAGATAAGAAAGTCCCAGATAAAGCTGCTTAATTAAGTAAACTGCCCAAGATCACAGTATAGTATAAGGCAGAGCATATACTCAAAGCCAGATCCCAAGTCAAAGCCTATGCTTTTAATCTTTCAGTAAACAATGCCTTCAGTGTGTTTTTCCCTGGGCCTCTCACCTCCCAGTCCAATTTAAAAGCCCCTGCTCTGTGTTCCCATAATACCCTAAGCACACTATGACTGTATATTTTGGTATAGGAGTCTGTCTCTCTCACTAGATTGAAACTTTTTGAGGATGAAAGTTGTGTCTCATTGACTCTTATATCTGCAGGCTGCTATCTATCTGGGTATATATTCAAGCCAATTTGTCCATGGTTTAAGATAAAGATCAACAAACTGAAGGCCTCAAAAACTAGCCACGCAGCCTTAGGAAGGTCACAACTTCTCCAGCCATCAGCATATTAATTTTGAAATAAAATTAAATTCCTCATTTATCTTCTGTGTCACTCTAGAAACAGGATATATATATAAATAATAGAAAGTTCAGAAAAAGCTTCCTCTTTTCTGGAAGGAGATAATTGTCATCTATACCAAAATCAAACAGTGGCACCCTCCTCTGGTGAATGTTGAAGGAGCTAAACAACACAAAAAACAAGAATTAGATGGTGGGATTTTCTTTGAATGACATATAAAGAAAAATAAGGGAGAAATTACCTAATATCATTTGTTACAATTACACTCCCAATAGCAACTAAATAACTCCTTTTACAGGACTTCCCTTATATTTCCCTAAAGCAAAGCCAAAATGAATGAACTGGCTATACGTGGTAGGAGGTTACAAAGAGAACAATTATTCTATTTTTAAGGATACTGATAATATCAATTATTTTGTAAACAGCATGCTTTTTAGTGTAAGGCACAATGAAAAGCATTTCATGGTTTGGCTAACAATGATCATCTTTTCATTTATTATAAAAAACATAATGAAAAGCCATATACATGTAAAATAATTTCAGTAAAATAGAAGCATTTATCATGTCCCTTTTCTGGATGGTACATTTACCACAGGATAGTACTGGAAATTTTTCAACCTGAAACCTGTTTGGGTCTGCAACTTTCAGGTTTTAGAATATCATCTTAAAAAAATTTAAAAATCACCCAATCACTTGCATGTGAAAACTTAAAACATGTCAATACATCACACTCCAACAACTGCAACCCAAAGTTTCACCACATTAATATTACAGCCAGACCCTTAAAAGTAAAACTATGCTTTCTAAGATTAGCAGCAGATTATCAGCAGCCAATAATTTTAATATAATAATATATACTTATTAAATAATTACAAATGAAGAAATCACGGCTTTCTTTACCCTCACTGAGTCTAGACACATAAAATGAAAATACAGACATTCTGATTTAAGCGAAGAAAACAAATCAGTCATTATACTGGCAACCTTGTCATTCAAGTATGTTTTGACCCAAGTATGCAGCATTTCCTCCCTCAATTAACTTCACATCTATCACCTACTCTGTGACCAAAGTGGGAGGAACACCACACTACACAAAAGACTACAAAATTACAACCAGTGAGAAACTTTCATTCTGAAAGACAAAATATAAAAAGGGTCAGGGTGAATGGAAAATAGTAAAAACTGATTTCAGTTCTACTAAACAAATAAGTTTTCCTACTAAGTTTGTCATTTTTGGCAAGAGGCAGGTAGACAGTATCATGGAAAGATCAGCAGAGCGGTGGGTGGAGAATGCAGATAAGATACTCAATTGAAAGCTTTCTCAATGTTCACCCAAAACAAAGGCCAAAGAACAAGCAAATGCTTGAAAGAGAATGACATTCCCTGCAGTTCCCTACAGCCCACCCAGAGAACAGAAGGCAGAGAAGAGAACTGGGGCAGGGAGTTGAATAGGGGGAGGGGATGAAATAGAAGAAGAGGGGTAAGGATAAGAAAAGTATGCTGACAACAAAAGAAAAAAATAGAGTATGCAGCAAGGAAACTCTGTTACAAACTGCCAAATTGAGAGAGATGGTGTGACTAGCCTGGTGCTGTTTGGAGCATGGCGCTGGAGCCACATTTACCATTCACCTCACCTGGGCCAATGGGCAAGGATCGTATCCAACCATCGCCTGACCTCCAGGAAACCTGGGCCCCAGCATGCAACCCGGGTGCCAGAAAAGCGGAAGAGGGGCCTGAACCAACCTCTAGCCCCATCTCTTGTTCTTTGACGAACCACAAACAAAGGAATCTAGAAGTAGGGAGACGTCTGCACCCGCACGCCCGCCAGGATGCAAGGGTGAGGTCGGGGAACCACCTCCTCTGCGGGCACTGCCACCTCTGCAAAGGCTGGACATCTCGGTCCCGAGCTGAAATCCAACTAAAAACAGGCTGCCAGCGAGGTGCTCCTGTCAAGTGGCCCGATTGCACTTGTAAAGTTGATGTAAGTTGGGAAGAAGCGCAGAGCTGCCCCTGGGATTCCTCCCTAGAGCAAAGGCGATGGGAAGGTGTCACAGCTTCCTTAACTCTCACTGAACCCCACTCTGCTCTGTAGCCTTAGTCTCTTTCCCTAACGGAGCGTAAACGATACTGTCTTCCTTCTTTGTGCCTAGTTCAGCCTCAAATCCTAGAACAGGGGCACTGAGGCCCGGGACCGAAGTTCACTGGGGATATCATTAATTCTCCCCCTCTAAACAGCAGTCATTTGCTGGGTTCTGGCCTTGGGGACCTCATATTAAGAGACACGAAATATACTGTGGATAACTCTCCCTCCGCTAAAATACACCCTCAGCCTCAAGAGGTCTGGATCCAGCAGTGCTTTTGGTAATTTGAGCCGCATTAATCTGGCCGGGCACCAGGTTATCACCACGCCCCTCGCACCCAGGTCCTACCCCGCGGTGCACACCAAGTCCTGTTGTTTACACACGGGGGGGGGGGAGAGAGGGAGAGAGAGCGAGCGCCCTGGGTAAGTCCTACCTCTCCCCCGTGCCCATCGAAGATCCCAAAGATGGACGGGTGTGTCTTGTTAGCCAGATCCGTAAGAACTTCGAATCGGTCCTCCATGTGGTCTCTCCGACCCTGGATGGAGTACACGGCCACGTTGTGGCTCTTGAACTCCCAGGTCTTGGAAAACTCGGCCTCCAGTACATCAAGTCCCCCGAGTCGATCGTTCTGCATGATCTCGGCTACCTTGCCCTTCACCATCTTCACGGCGTCCCGGCTGGACTTGACGATGGTCTTCACTTCGTCGGTGTGGAAGAAGTAACTCCAAAGCGCCAAGCTGATGCACAGCAGGAAAAGCGTCTCGGGTCTCAGCAAGAAGTAGCGCATGATGCGACCCAGCAGAGACAGCAAAGTCATTGTATCCTCTATCATTTATTATCGCTAGAGCCCCAACGACCAGCAGCGACACGCGCCCCGAAGGCTCGCCGGGTCCCGGAGCACTGCGGGAACAGCCCGCAGGGAGGGAGGCGGAGCAGCGCCCGGGTTTGGGGGAGGAAACTCACCGAGCCGGGCGGGAGGCGGACGAGCAGGCTGCTCCGAACCGGCAGCGCGAGCACAGGCAATTTCCCTTTTGTCTCCCCGCCTCAGCGGCCCAGAGGCCCGTCCCTGCCGCCCGCGCCGCCTCGCCTCTCTTCCTCGAGCCCCTTTGTGAGATCGCCGCGGTGGCGGCGGCGGCAGCGGCAGCGGCGGCAGCAGCAGGAGCAGCGGCAGCCGCCGCAGCAGCAACCGCAGGTGCCCGGGTTGAGCGAGAGGAATCAAGTTAAAGTTGTGCCGGGCGGGTCCGCCGCGGTGAGCGGGAGAGTTCGGGGGCGCCGGCGCCCGCGCCGCCTCTCCGGGGGTGCCCTCTCGCGGCTCCGGGGAGCGATCAGCAGGTGAGGAGACGCCGGGTCCGAGAGCCCGGCGGGCGAGGGATGCACGTCCCCTCGGTCGCCGCTGCAGGGGAGCGCGGAGACGGCCGAGCGCTCCAATTCCTTCACACACCCCGGGGGACCCCAGAGAATAAAAGTTTTGCGGGAGCCTACGCAAAGGCGGGGGTGCGCGGAGCCTGGCGACGCGGCACGATCGGCGTTGAGCCGCAGGCGGCCGGCCGGGCTCTGCCTGCCTCTCCCTGGCACCTCCCGGCTCGGCTCAGCTCGGCTGGGCTCGGCTCGGCTCGGCTTCGCTAGCGCGCTCCCTCTTGTCCCGGCTCGCTCCCGCCCCTCCCCATACGCGTTGGCCCCGCCCCGTCCCGCCCCTGAGCCGGGACTCGACACCCTGAGGTGCTCCCACCCAGCTGTCAGAGGCTGAGGAAGTTCGGCGGCTGGTGCGCGCTTCCAGCTCGGGGCCGTCCAGGTGAACCGAGGGGGAGGGAAGAGGCGCGTCCTCTGCCTAGCTCTTGCGGAAGGTCGTTCCTGCCCGCTGTCCGGCCTCCCAGGGCAATGTCCTACTGACCCGGGTAGTCTTCGCGTTGGTTTCTTGGGAGCCACTGCTGCTCACTGGGAAGCAGAGAGCTGCACGTGAGCGTTCCCCCCTTCAGCAGTCTGCACGGTAGTGCAGTCCCCGCTTCGCCAGGCATAAGGCAAGCGAGAAGGGACGCACTTCTCCCGGCTCGCAAAGCGAGTCTGAGAGGATCGGCCCGTGGGCCGCCGCCTCCGCGTTTAGCAACTGAGGCCTGCCGGGATCTCCCGAGAGGCGGAGAGCCAGCCCGGGGCCTAGCAGCCTCCACCCACCCGGGAACAGCAGAATAGAGCGAATCGGAGCCCCATGGAAGTGCGCTCTGATGATAACGTCGGGCGGGGTGAGGAAAGACCTCCCTCTCAGAGCGGCCGTAGCCCCTGGAGCAAGGGACTCAGCAGCCACGAAGGACTTCCCCGGTCGCCACCTTTCCACAGGGAATCACGAAGCTTCTAGGGGTGGGGGTTCCTGACTCTGCCGCGGGGCGAGGGTTCTGACTCTGCCATTCAGGTTTGAAGGGCCCTCCAAGCTCCGAAGCAGTGGCCTCCTACCACCCTCAGTCGTGGCGGGAGGAGGTGCAGCGGGCGCGGGAGTCATTCCATAAGCAGAGGGGACGGCCGCAGAGCACAGGGCGGGCCCCAGGAGCCGTGAAGGATAACTTGCAAGGTGGACAGGTGTCGGTGGGCCTTAAAGATCAGAATTGGTACAAGAAAAGAACAATGTACAAGTCGCCTAGAATAGGGAAACAAGTGAGCTTTAAAGGAAAATATTCACTCTTGCCGCCCCTGTCCGGGAAGAAGAGTGCTGATCTGCTCTTGGCAGCCCTCTGGACTGGAGACTAGAGGCTGCCTGGCCCCAGCAAAGACAGTGTCTGTACCCCTCAAGCACTCTGCCTTGGTATGGTCCCGATTACTTTTTTAAAAATAAGTAAAAAGAAGTACTGGAAGGAAATACACCAAAGTGTTCACAGTGGTTAACTACAGTAGATTATATGTAGTTTTCATTTTCTGCCTTAGACTTTTGTCTATTTTCCACAACTTTCCCAAAGTTTCTACAAAAGGCATAGATTTCCATCATAACCAGAAAAAAATGAAAACTTAACATTTAAATGACATATACACTATGTTCTCAATAATACAAATATGCACAGAAAAGATAGAAGGGAAGTATGAGGAACTGTTAATAGTATATTATTTTTGACAACTAGGATATAGTTTCCTGTTTTGCTTTGCACTTTTAGATTATTTTTCCACCTGGTAAATAAAGAAAATAAAACACTTTAAAATCAGTTCAGTCATTTTGTTCAATAGTCAAGAGGTTCCAAAATAAGATAATGAATTCAAAAGCCTTTAAGAACTATAAAGAAAAGTAATGCAAATTACTTGGTGTTAGTGTGAAGATAAGTTTAATTTCTCACTGTAAATTAGCAAATTGCTTTTGGGAGCATTGTCAGTCATTCTGTACGTGAATCTGTTTCTCTATGCCAAAAGCAACTTGCGGATAAGCTGATAAAGATTCCAAAACTACTTGTCAAACTGGGCCCTGCAGTAGCAATAACATTCCAAACCCAGAGGCCCATCCAGCCTGTCCCCTACATTCCTATATTGATGACAGCAGAACAGACACTGATGAGAGACATGACTTCTGTTTCCCCCATATCTAAATAAAGAAGAGAGATTACCATGTTGGTCCCCTGGAGGTTAAATAGCAAGGCTTGACTTGATGAATTAATTAATAAATCTAAATATCCTCCAGATTCTGTGGAAATATCCTTTGACATTTTACATCGAAGTAGTTCATCCGTGTGAAAAATCAATAAAATAATTTTTCAAGCAGACCCTATAGGCATTTTCCTATTTCTGTTAAGAAATTCATATAGTTTACATGGCAATTTCAAAAATGCCTAAATAAGTTTTTGTTATATTTCACTGTGAATTTTAATACATTAGAGAAATTAAAAACCCTTCTTCTAATGACAAACTAACATTTACATATTGCTTGAGATTACAAAGGTTTTTTATGTATACCAATTTATTTCCAGTCTGATAACAATCCTTTGAGGAAGATAGAGTAGCTATTATCTGTGTTTACAAACATAAGGAAAGTGAGGCACCAAGATGTTAAATGAATATCACAATTCAACAAATAAAAAGTTGGAAACTGAAAGTCAGTTCTTCTGATCACCAGTTCAGTACTGTAACATTTATTTCCCAATAATACTGAGATGATTAGTCCAATTTTTATACTTCTCTACCAACATTTCACTAGATCGCTATTACAGAAGTCTCAAAAAGTGTACATGGATTCTTATTCCACAATTCTGATTTTGGCCTTTGGGACAAGCTCTGCACCATGAGTATTTATTTACCTTACCCATTGAGATTACCTGTGGGGCAGAAGACAAGTGCAAGTAAACTTTCCTCTATGTAATAGCCTAAAAGATCTGTTGCTAAAGTAAAATAATGTCTGAATTTCACAAGGAGTAAAGAGGCAGCACAAAGTATGCACTGTACAAATACTTTGCCATTACAAGTGGCATGGTAATGAACAAAGAGTTAATGGCAATCCTAGGTTTTCAAAAGATACAACAATAGTGAAAAAATAGTTTTCAGGTAATTATCATTTTCTACTATGCAATTAATTCATGTCAGCCTTGCAAGTATATAAAAAAAAAATAAGTATATAGCTTTTTTTTTTTTTTTTATTTGAGACAGAGTCTCACTTTGTTGCCCTGGCTAGAGTGAGTGCCATGGCGTCAGCCTAGCTCACAGCAACCTCAGACTCCTGGGCTCAAGCAATCCTATTGCCTCAGCCTCCCAAGTAGCTGGGACTACAGGCATGGGCCACCAGGCCCGGCTAATTTTTTTCTATATATTTTTAGCTGTCCAATTAATTTCTTTCATTTTGGTAGAGACGGGGTCTCGCTCTTTCTCAGGCTGGTCTCGAACTCCTGAGCTCAAACAATCCGCCCGCCTCGGCCTCCCAGAGTGCTAGGATTACAGGCGTGAGCCACCGTGTCCGGCCCCCTCATGGAATATTTAGTACAAAAAAGAAAATCAGAATAAGGCAGTGTGTATAAATTGTAAAATATGTGTGCAAATAGACAAGGACTGAAAAGAAACTTGAAAAATGAAAACAATTATTATGTTGAGATGGTAGAAATTAAGGGTATTATCATAATTTTTCAAATTTGGCCATGATGGTGTTATGGGTTAAATTGCATTCCCCAAAATTTGTATGTTGAAGTCCAAACCCCTTGAACTGCAGAATGTGACTGTATTTGGAGATAGGGTCTTTAAAGATTAACTG
>CAUYSK010124739.1:0-10748 GCA_963575035.1 Avahi laniger | reverse complement strand
CTCCTGGGCTCAAGCAATCCTACTGCCTCAGCCTCCCAAGTAGCTGGGACTACAGGCATGCGCCACCATGCCCGGCTAATTTTTTCTATATATTTTTAGTTGTCCAATTAATTTCTTTCTATTTTTGGTAGAGACGGGGTCTTGTTCTTGCTCAGGCTGGTCTCGAACTCCTGAGCTCAAACAATCTGCCCGCCTCGGCCTCCCAGAGTGCTAGGATTACAGGTGTGAGCCACTGCGCCCGGCCCACAAGCCAGTTCTTTGAAAAGGTAAGTACTCTAGCTAGACTGATCAAGAAAAAGGTAGAAAGGACACAAATTGCCAGTGTTAGGAATGAACAGAGGGATCATCCACATGTAACTATACAGGTTAAAAGGACAGGGGATATTATAAACAACTTTACGCTAATGAATTTGACACTAAGGACAGGGACGGTGGCTCATGCCTGTAATCCCAGCACTGTGGGAGGCTGAGGCAGGAGGATCGCCTGAGCTCAGCAGCTTATTGCCCCCAGGGCAATACAGCAAGACCCCATCTCTACAAAAATAAAAAATTAGCTGGGCACAGTGGTGCACGCCTGTAGTCCCAGCTACTTGAGAAGCCGAGGCAGGAGGATCCCTTGAGCCCAGGAGTCGGAAGCTGCAGTGAACTATGATCAGGCTACTGCACTCCAGCCTGGGTGACAGGGTTAGACCCTGTCTCTTAAAAAGGAAAAAAGAAAAAAAAAAGAAACTCTCTGATCTGACACGTGAGGGAAGGCACCCCACTGATGACTGAGAAAGGCTGTTTCTGGAGAGGGCTGGGGAAGAGAGCCTCACTGGAGTGGGTCCAGAGAGAAATGAAATGAACGCGAGTGAATACAGGCAAGTCTTTTGAAGAACTAAGGAGACAGGAGGGCAGTGACCTGACACGGAGTCGGGGAGCAAGGGTGTGTGCTGATGGAAACCCTCTGGTGAGAGGCATGAACTGATGCTGTGTCTTAAGGCGATGTGGGCTGCCCCGGCCACCATCCAGTGACATCAGGGAGGGCCGGTGCATGGCTGGGGGGCAGAGCTTCAGACTTCACTGACTCAATATTGGATCTCTACTCCTTGACATATGCTTATGCACCAAAGACAGAAGCAATTGAATCTCTGAGAACAAAATTACAAAGCAAAGGCTATTTCACCCTTAACTTAGTTCAGCCCAGCTGAGTGAAGCTGCCAGATGTTCCTTGGCTGGAAGGATCTGAGCTCAACTTACTTGACTTTGAGGGAAACACCTTGTGGGACTCCGACGCTGACAGCTGCACCCAGAACGCTGTGCCTGGAGATCTTCCGCTCCGCTCCGTACTCCACCACGGTGCCGAAGAAGCCTGCCCTGCAGGGAGCAGCCTGCAGTCACCACCTGTGTCCTTCTCATTCACCACCCCCAGGGCAGCAGACACTTGAGAAGAGGCCGGGTCCCCTTCCCACCCCCACCACCCACAGGGAGCAGACTCGTGCCCAGTGCCCTAGGTCGTTAACAGAACAAAGCTGGGACACTCGCGGTCCAGTTCTTCCATTCGACTCTCGAGTTCCTTGAGGGCTGGGACTGCGGAGTCTTAAATCCCTACAGTGTCCCCATAGGAGGCTCTCAATAAATGCCACACAAAGACATTCACACGAGCGGGTGCCTCATGCCAACCGGCTCCACCACGGGAAATGCCCCCGCAGACCAGTACGCCTGCGTGTCAGCCAGGCCAGCACTTACTTGAGGGATCCTTTCACGCGAGTCTGATCGTCATCCTGGAACTTGTGCTGATAGCTGATCAGTGCAAAGGAGTGAGGGATCCCCAGCTGTGGAGACGAGGGTAGACGCGTATGCGACTTCGTGGGCAGGCTGGGGGGGCCCAGCCACCCGCCCACTAGCTCTGGGCATCTACTCTGCAGGCCTTTAAGGCAGCAGCCATGATCTGGTAGCTGCACGAAGTGTGTGAAAATTTCCTAGTAGCCAGTTTTTAAAAACTGGGAGACTGCACATAAAAACCCAGTTTTTTAGCTTGTCATGAAAAATAACAACTCTGGCAACACTGAGCCTGTGCTCCTAGTGGCAGAAGTTGGTGAGAGCGGCCTTTGAGGGGTGGCCTCTCATTCACCAGCCCTTGTCTGGCCTCCTTCACTCACTGCCTGGCTTGGGGGGCATCTGAGTGCACGATTCTGATTTAGGGCTTCATTTGCCAACCAGTTCTCCCATCTGAATTCTGTGGGCTTCTCCCCCCAGATGTTAAAATGTCATTTTACTTTAGGATAATGTGCACACAGCTACCCTGGGTGCCTGAGGATATTATCTCAACATTCTGTGAAGCTTCCAACAGATCACTCCTGCGTGTGGGCAACCAGAGCCTGCCCTTCCGGCCTCCATGGGTACTGAGACCTGAGCAGGGCACCCGACTGAGTGTCTGGAGCTCTGTCCTCAGGAGATGGCAGCTCCTTGGCTCACCTGCAGGGCCACAGTGAAGTGGCTGGTTTTAGTGTCCCGGACGATGCTAGTGTTCATGGCGGACTGGATACCCCATCGCCACTGCAGGTAGCCCACAGTGTTCTTGTCCAGGTTCCGAGCTAGGACAGTGGTAAGGCCAGGTCGGATTCCACGGGATGAAAACTGCAGAGCACAGTTTGTCGTCACAAAGCTGGGGGGACACAGAGAGGCAAAGGGTCTTGGATGGCACCTGTTCTCAGCTGTTCTTTGTCGTCTTTTCTGTCAGGCCAGGATCTTGCTACTATCACGTCTACGAATTCCTGGGCCAGCTGCCAGCAAGGAAAGGCAGGAGATCAGGCCTCCACCCATACGAGGAAGAGGGAGGGCAACGGGCAGATCCTTCCAGCAATCCTCCCTGGAGATCCGCTCCACATCCACTCCAACTTTAACTGCGATCAAAGGGGCACCTGGACGTCTGAGGTGCTCAGCCAGCAGAGGCAGTCCTGGGGAGGTTTTCAAATGACGCAGCCCAGGGCGGTGGTTCCCAAACTTCGCTGCACAGGAGAAGACCTGGCTGATCTAAAAACAACACTGACAGCTGGCTCCTCCCCCAGGCATTCTGATTTCTTTGGTGTAGGCTGAAAAGTCTCCCGGAAGATTCAAATGTGCAGCAGAGTTTGAGAACCACTTACCAAGAGCACTCCCCAGACCAATTAAATCAGAATCCCTGGGCGGGGGCCCAGGCATCAGTGTATTTTTAGAAAACGGCCCATGTAGTTCTGATGTACATCCCCAGTGTGCACTACTGACTGAAGCTACCCGCAAAGAGAGCACACGAAACCGGTTCTAGGACCGGCCTCTGTGGTTTGTTTCCAAGGGAGTCCAGCCCCATCTTCTGGTTAAAGAGGGGTATTTCATTTCACTAACAAAGGAACTCACAGGACTTCATCTAAGGTGTTGCAAGGTGAATAAACAGCTGCTTTCTCTAGTAAATGGACCAATACTCACGGAATTGCCTAAGATTAGTTTTTCTCTCCTTTCTAAGCACTGGAGGTGATGCTTTTGTCATTAAAATAACAATAAATGTAACTCTTATCCCAATCGCTCCCTTACTCATTTCCAGGAGCTTCCCAAGGCCAAACGAATGAAGAACTAACTCTCCACTCTCCACAGGGCCCCGACCCAACATTTTCTCTCATTTATTCCACACGCAAGTCACACGGGGAAATGGCTACATTGTTCTGCTCCAGCCACACTGGAGTGGGGGGCAAGCAGGGAGGAGAGAGGGAAAAAGCCACTCCTAGAATTCCAAGAGAAAGTTACAGAGTGTAATTTGAAAGGATCAAAGTAAAATGAGATCCTTGTTTTGTGAGAGAGATCGAGCATTTTGTCCAGCACTGTCCTGGAGGCAGAAACGGAGACTCTGGTGGAGAAACGAGCAGGGCAGACGCTGGGCAGGGGGATCAGCCGCACACCACAGGGCTGTCTGCCTTTGTCAATCTGATTCCACAAACAAGCAACCTTTTTTAAAAAGAGATGGCGTCTTACTATGTCACTGGGGCTGGTCTTAAACTCCTGGGCTCAAGCGATCCTGCTGCTTCGGCCTCCGGAGTCGCTGGGATTACAGGCATGCGCCACCACACCCAGCTCCCGTGAGCAGCCTTTCAAGTGCAGTTTGGATTCACAAATACAGACAGTCCCCACTTAATGATGGTTCCATTCCAATTTTTCGACATCACGAAAGGTTTATCAGAGCATTAAATGCATTTTTGACTCAAAATATTTTTGACTTACGGTGGCTTATCAGGACACAACCCCATTGTAAATGGAGGGGGGTCTGTAACGTGAGCCAAGGATTAGGGAGTCCTGAACAGAGGGTGTGCGTGGCTGGTCTGGGCACTGCACATCGATGAACTGGCACTCCCGTTCATAAACCGATCGGTATCTCTGCCTGTAAATCTGCACTTTCAAGTCTGATAAGCTCTCTGTACTACAACAAAATTCAATTTCCAAACCTGTAACAAGTGGATGACTAGCCAGCCCCAGACCCTAGACTCAGTGGACAGATACTGGGGCTCTACCAGAAAATGGCCAAACGGTTTTCCTCAACTAAGTGTCTCTGGAACTTGTCTGACCTTAAGAATCACCTGGGCTGCTTAAAAAAACCAGATTCCCAGGCTCCGCCCTCAGAGGACTTGATTCAGCTTCTAACCAGCATCTGAGGTGACAATTCTAAGCAGACAAGGTCAGGACAATGCTGACATGTGTACACACACGATACATTCTATCACCTGACAGTCTATGAATCCCTGTCCCCTTCTTAGACATTTGAGAACGGTACCCAGGCCACCCCAATGGTGGACGACCCGAGCCCCTTTCCATCTTCGCGCTCTGCCTAGAAGCGCTGCTTCGGCTGAGGCCTCCACCCGCCCCACAGGCCGCGTCCTCTTGGTCCTGTGCACTCATCCCTCACTTGCCCTGGGTCAGACTGACCTGTGAACCTGCCAGTACTCCCCACCCTGTGCCCGGTGCACTGAATGACCAGACTGGCGCAGGGACTGGATCGTACCCTGCAGAGCCTGGCAAGCATGCAGATACACGTCCCATCAGAAGTGTGATAACTTTCTTATCACACATGTACCCCACTCCAGGACTCCTTCAGCTATATCTTCCTCCCAGAGGAAAGAGATTTTCTTTACTTTCCATCCAATTCTATCATCTGAGCTCACGCAGACAACCCTGCCCATCCCACATGGGAAATAAGACACTGCTGTCATTCTAGAAGGGACAGGCAGGTATAGTTCTAGGAGTGTGACATCACAGCAGCAGTAGAGGTGACAGGAAGCAGAGGCTGGGCATGTCTGGCATATGTCACTCAACCTGATAACTAGGCAGTCCGACATCCTCTGGGACAAAGAAATGATCCACAAGTCCTTAAGTATTTCAGCCCGCTAACTAACTTCCCCACGAAGGCACTCTGCAGATACCGCCTCGTGGCACAGGAGGGGAAAGTGCACACCATGGAGGGCGAAGCCTGGCTGGGGCGGGGACAAGGGATCAGGCCACCTGCAATCCAGTGCTCTCCGCACCCGCACGCTGCCTGGGCTTCGTGCCAGCACTGCAACCGCCCGACATGCTCAGTAATCTTGTAGGACAGACAAGACAGCACCGGTGACGGTGATAAAAAAAACACATAGTTCTAGTCTCCTAAACCAACAAAGACCACCACAGAGGATCTTTCTCTTATATTTACCATCTTGGTGTGAGATTGCGGAACAGCTTGAGGCCAAATAAAGGCCCTTGTAGGTCTCCAGCTCCAAATTCCAACTGTTTGAAAAGGAAAAAGAAAGTATTAGTGGTGTTTTTATCCCGTTGCAGCACCCCAGGCTCAGTTATGATTTCTTCATTTAATTTAATACTTTTTGCCAGGGCTTTAAAAGAAGGGAGCGGGAGATTCTTCATATCTCATCTTATTAACCTTTGCCAAATGGAGATGTCTGCTGCCACAGACTCAAGGAAGCCCAGGTTTCGATGGCACATGTTTCAGAAAGGGGCCTCTCCAAAGGAAAAACTGCCAGCCTCTGGTCCTCAACTTCCTGACTCAGGCTCCCAGCCCTTCCTGCAGCAGAGCCTCATCTGCAGAGCTCTGCTGCGGTCAGTGCCCCCCAGTCCTCGCGACACAGGCAAAGCCTTCGCATTTCCATTCTGCTCCTGAGGTATCGCTGGTGACTGGAGACGGTTCTCAGGGGTCTGATGTTAGAGCCCACCAGCATTTCCACACTCGCGTGGCCTGGGAAGTTGCAGCCGATTCGAGCTGCCTCATTTACCAGTCTGGGTGACTTTCAAGGCAACTCTTCAATGTTAATTTGATGCAACTCAATTTGCTCAGCAGAAGTGGCTGCTAAATGACCACCAATCAGTGGACCAGGGCACCGAAGCAAGGCACCTGCCTTCCGCATTGTGCAGGAAGAGCATTAGCTCACAGGCTTTTGCTCAAAAAAGGGAACAAAGATGCTAAGTTTCTAGAGGTTGGATTTCTGGAAGTTGGCATCTCAAAGGAAATTTTGTTTTTTATCCTTATTTTAAGTTGTTAGAAGACTGACAGGACTCCTTAGAAATGAGACATATTTTTCTTTTGTGGCCCGTCAGCTTATGGAAGTTTGACACTTGGTACCCTGTTACACAAGAATAGGGCCAACTCTGGGTCAGTTTGAAGGTCAGTTTTTAGAGTGTAGATGTTCAGAAATAGGGCTCTGCACAGACAACACAACGCAGCCAATCGCCATTCTTACCTCTCCCCATCCCTTTGCGGAAGTGACTCGTCTAAGCGCAAAGTTAATGGAACCCCCTCCATTCCCGTTCTGGGTCGAGAGGCTTCCAGAGAGGATGGCTGTGTCTGTAGCTGTCAAGGGTGCCTACGAAATGATACTTGCTGGTAATAAATGAATCAAAGCAACAGGAAGTGCCGGTGAAAGCAGCCTAAAAATCGTAAGTATGAGGCCAGAGGTGCAGATCACTGCAGTTCAGAAGTACACAGGGATGTTTAATTATCTCAACTGTTTTACTCTTCTCTCACTCTGTTATTTGGACTGCATGTAGCCATGAAGACAGTATGTTTTCAAAAGCTTTAATGATCAAATTTCACAACACCGGGGGAAACACAGGGCTAAATGCTGCGTTCTCAGTGTACCAATGAAATTGGCTCGCACGGCACCTTTCCAAAGTCCCTTCCCACTGTGGGATGTCTGGGTCTCTCCAGTCCATGCTTGCCACCAGGGCTCCGGAAGGGACTGAAGACCTTCCCATGGCTGTATTAACTGACTCTGGTAGCTCCAAGGGGCAAGTTTCCCTGAGTTAGTACTCCATGATGTTGTCTGAGGCATGTGAGAATAAATGAATGAGCCGAGGAGGCAGAGACCTACTAGAACCCTCACGGAGAATGGCCTGACTTTGCCACAACGGCAGAGTGGGCAGAAAGATGACATTTTCTTCACCCCAAGTCTCAGGGTGCAGAGCTGCACCTAATAAAGTGTACCCTGAAATTAAAACCAGTTGTTAGCATTATCCATGGAGGTCTGCTTTGTCTCCTAAAATCACTGTAACCTGTGCTTTGATTTCTCTCAGACCATGAACTAACTGGAAAGACCTGAGAGCTTGGAAGCTAAGCACCCTCAGCCCCACACTCACGCTGGCTAATCTGCCAGCAAAGCAGTAATGCACAAGACTGTAACTGGAGCTCTTTTTTTTTTTTCAAAGCTGCTAATTGCATCCTTTCATAAATAAAGATGAGAAAAACCCTAAGCAGACTCTCATTCCAGCTGCTTGCTGTGTTGTGCCTCATTAACTCAAGCTCTTGCTATACTCGGAGAGGTGTCTGTGTGCTTTACCTCAATGGATTGGGATATGTGCATTTTATTAATTTCAATCTGTGGAAAGCCACTTCCGGATACATCTTCATACTCCTCATCATAGCGATCAAAGAGGTCAGTGGCATCTACTCCAACGCTGATCGTTCCCTGGGGCAGAAAAGAGGCAGGCAGCATGAAGGGTGGTGATTGTGGAATGAGAGACAAGGCTACATTTCAACAGCTAGCTCAAGGTATCTGACTCCATGGCGCACTGGGTTTAGGTAGGACACTCCACCACGGAGCCCCCAAAGCATGACTGTCATAGTTCAAACCCAAAACTGCAGAGCACCACAGACTTCCAGAGCTACAAAGCATCATTTAACTAGGAGAACCAGTCTGCACATCTGCAGAAGAATAGCGTGCCAAAGACAAAAGTGTTGGTATTTTTTTTTTGTTTTTTGAGACAGACTCTTGCTCTGTTGCCCGGGCTAGAGTGTCGTGGCGTCAGCCTGGCTCATAGCAACCTCAAACTCCTGGGCTCAAGCAATCCTTCTGCCTCAGCCTCCGCAGTAGCTGAGACTACAGGCATGTGCCACCATGCCTAGCTAATGTTTTCTATATATTTTTAGTTGTCCAGTTAATTTCTTTCTATTTTTAGTAGAGACATGGTCTAGCACTTGCTGAGGCTGGTCTCGAACTCCTGACCTTGAGTGATCCTCCCACTTTGGCCTCCCAGAGTGCTAGGATTATAGGCGTGAGCCACTGGTGCCGGGCCAAAAGTATTGGTATTAATAGAAGATCTACACAATTTGATTTTCAGAGACCAAACAGGACCCACAAATGCATAAAGCAACCTAGAAACTAGATACATGGATTAAACATTTTTCCCTAAACATTCTTACATCAAAACTACCTTAAAACTCTTTAAAACATAAAAATACCATCAAAGATAAAGCACAAATTATGAACAAATGGGAGACTTAAAATTGCTCCACCTTCTAAAATTCATTTGAGAATTAAGTTATGAGAAACAAAACACCATATTCTCAAGAAATTCTAAGCTAAAATTTTGCTGAATGATAAAAAATGCTCCTTACTCAGAAAAATTAATATTTATTATTCTCTTTTATAGTCATAACTTTAAAAATAGCCATTTAGGTCATTAAATATGAAATGTCTGATTTTGAATCAAAAGTATAGTTTATTATATCTTAAACAAGAACTAGCACAATTAATCAAGGTATGAGCCTGAACTATCAACACAGTTTTGTCATCTTAACGGTAGCTTTTTTATGCCAGGAGTTAATAAGCCTCGAGAGCGAGTGGTGATGAAAACCCAAAAGGCATTTTCCACAGCTTGTTGAGAACTGAGTATTTTCCCTGGCAGCAAGTGGTGCAAAGCCTGGAAGAAGTGGTAGTCCGTTGGTGCAAGGTCTGGTGAGTACGGTGGATGACAGAGTTTCCAAGTCCAGCTGCTGTAGTTTGAGCTGCGTTGTTTGTGCAACATGTGGTCGAGTGTTGTCTCACAAGAGGATTGGCCTGTTTGTAGTGACCAATCTGCTTAATCACAAGCATCCGCCTCATTTCGTCCAACTGGTTGCAGTAGACATCCGCTGCAATCGACTGACCAGGTTTCATGAAGCTGTAATGGATAATACCAGTGCTCGACCACTAAACAGACAGCAGTAGGTTTTTTTTATGCATATTCGGTTTTGGACTGTGTTTCAGCACTTCATTTTTACCCAGCCATTGTGCTGAACGCTTGTGATTGTCAAAAAGAATCCATTTTTTTATTACATGTAACAATATAGTGTAGAAAAGGTTTGCCTTTATGTCATGATAGCAAAGAAAGGTAAGCTTCGAGATGCTTTCTCTTCTGATGCTCGTTTAAGTCACGTGGAACCCATCTATCCAGTTTCTTTACCTTGCCAATTTGTTTCAAATGGTCTAATACTGTTGCAATAGTAACTTCGAACCTTGTTGCTAATTCAGATGTAGGTCGAGATGGATTCCCTTCCACTGCAGCTTTCAGCTGATCATTATCCACCTTGGTCTCAGGTCACCCACGTGGCTCCTTTTCAAGATTAAAATAACCAGGAACTTCTCAAATCATGGAACTTCTCAAACCATGGCACTGTGTGCTCATTAGTCATATCCTTCCCAAACACTTCATTGATATTTCGAGATGTCTGTGCTGCACTGGTTCCAGGACAGAACTCATATTACAAAATAACACGAATTTTTGACTCATCTATGGTTTCACAAAAATTGCCATAAAAAATTTCTGAAAGATAATCATAAGCCAAAATGTGTGTTTGAAAGACTGAGGCTGTACCTTCACAATAAAGATAAAACAAAAAGTGTCAAAGTGAAATGTCAGAGATATCGACTGTCAAACTTAATACTTAAGGAAATTGGACATTTCATACATAATAACCTAGTATCTTAATCCAGTGCATAAAAACATGACCACACACACATTTTTATTAAATTCTTTGCAGGTCATTTAAAACAACTTTATTGAGGTTTAATTTATGTATAATCATATAAACTGCACCCATTTGAAGTGCACAATTCAATCAGTTTTTTTTTATTTTTTTATTTTTTATTTTTTTTTGGAGACAGTCTCATTCTGTTGCCTGGAGTAGAGTGCCATGGCATCAGCCTAGCTCACAGCAACCTCGAACTCCTGGGCTCAAGTGATCCTCCTGCCTCAGCCCCCCAAGTAGCTGGGACTACAGGCATGTGCCACCATACCCGGCTAATTTTTTCTATATAGATTTTTAGTTGTCCAAATAATTTCTTTCTATTTTTAGTAGAGACGGGGTCTCGCTCTAGCTCAGGCTGGTCTCGAACTCCTGACCTTGAGCGATCCACCCGCCTTGGCCTCCCAGAGTGCTAGGATTACAGGCGTGAGCCACCGCGCCCGGCCAATTCAATGAGTTTTGACAGATGTATACACTT
>CAUYSK010124737.1:0-10089 GCA_963575035.1 Avahi laniger | reverse complement strand
AGATCTAAACCAATTATTTTTATGTGTGTTCATTTAAAAATCTATCATTTATTGAAACATTATTGCTAATTATTATTTTTTTTGTAGAATCATTCTTTTATTTTGGTTGAAAATGCACAGTAATTTTGGGGGATTATAATTAAGATTTAACAACATTACAATTCTAACGAATAACTTAAAATCAGGGATCTTGAGATAAATATAAATATTTCACGGATATTTTGGAACCCTGGTACATAAGACTACATCTATTGCCAACGACTCAGATGTTTCTTTCTAATGAATTGACCATTACATTTCCAAAGTTCTGAAATGGCCAACAGACCATAGAAAGATAATTTAGGCTCCTGTTTGAAACCAACAACTTCAGCAAACTGCTGGCCTTGATTTAGGGCCAACTAATTATTTTTATGTGTGATAATAGCATTTAAAATAAGATTTCTTTATTGTACGATATAGTTAATAACAATGTACTATATTCTTGAAAATTGGTGAGAGTAGATTTTAAATATTCTCATCACACACAAAAAAATAAGTACATGAAGTAGTGCGTGTTATGAGTTTGATTTAGGCATTCTACGATGTATACATATTTCAAAACAACATGTTATGCATGAGAAATATATATAATTTTTATTTGTCAATTAAAAAATAAACAGGGTGCAGTGGCTTGTGCCTGGAGTCCCAGCTACTTGGGTGGCTAGGACAGGAGGATCGCTTGGACTCAGGAGTCCAGCCTGGGAAACATAGTGAGACCTCGTCTCTGAAAAAAATAACTAACTAAATAAATAAAAATTGAAAAAAATAAAATTTTAAATAAACTTATTTTAAAATAAGAATAAAATGAGTTCTTATCTCTTAGATTTACATCCTGAAATATTTCAGGATCAAATGGCATAATAGTAGAGATTTGCTTTAAAATAATCTTGCTATGTGATGGGAAGTAGGGGAATGGTATAGATGAAATGATAATGACCGTAAGTCAATAATTGTTGAAGCTGGGTGATAGGTATGTGTGGGTTAATGTTTAAAATTTAAATAATACGTTTTCTAAGATTTCTTTTTTTTTTTTCCCCTTCTCTTTTCTTTCTGCTGAGAAAGAGGTTGCGTGGACAGAAAAAGATCAGAATTTGGGTTCTGACTAGGAAAGCTAGGACAAAATATAAGTGGGTAAAACGCCCTCTGCTGGTAGTACTTGGTAATTACAGAGAACTATCAGTTTTCGTTTTTTAAAACAATTACAATGCGGTGATACCTACTTTGCTTTCTATACAATTGTTCACTGACTTCTCTTTCAATTGCTTTTGTGTATGATTTCTCAAAAAATATAGCTATGGTCTAGTAGAGGGAGACATGTAAAAGAAATCTTTGAAATATGTACATATGTATATGAATGAATTTTTTCCCCCCAAAGATCCATAAGAAATTTAATGGTGATTACTTCTGGGAAGCCAGAGCAGTACAACCTTTTGTATCGTTTGAATTTAATTTTGTTTACCATATTTATTTGTTCTTTCATAATTAGAATATTAAAAAATAAAATCTAAAGTAAGTAGGTTTGAAATCTTTTGGAAGTTGAACTCTCCAGTAGTACTTTAATTCTTTCTCAAGAAAAGGAAGTCAAAAGAGAAGAGAAAGAAAACATAGTCACTTTTAATCCGAAATTTGTACAATTTCCATCAGAGTACAGGAAAAAAATTACTAAAAGGATAAAAATGTAGTTACTTAGTTTCAGTAATTAAATTCCTTTAGAATAATTAAAATAACTACAATACCTTGCTACTAACTCTGGAAATTCCTTTGTAATCTGCTTTATTATATAAACAATAAACCATTCATCCTCAATGTTATCCCCAAATTTTGTCACGCCAAACATATGAGGAGGAACACCTCCTAGAAACAAGAGAAAAGCAACCATGTAACTGAATAAATTTGTCATGGCAAATAAAAATACATGTAATCATTCAATTGAATAAACATTCATTGACTGACTATGCTTCAGGTATTTAATACTATCATGGGAGCTGAGGTTGCAATCCTGAACAAGACGTTTTAGCCCACGAGCTCCTGGGCTAAAACAAGAGCTAGACAACCAAACCTTCTCAAAACAAGATGAACTCTAGAACAGAGATATGCACTAAAGGCTATGTGAGCATAAGGAGATGATATCTGAGCTATGCTTATCTAGAAGAATGACCAGAGGCGGGCTCAGCAGAAAGAGGGAACAGCATGTACGGAGGCACAGAGGCATGAGAAGACAATATTCTGGTAACACCAGGAAGCCAGATTTGGACGGAGCAAAACTTTTCAAACAAGTGCGCTATCAATAAATATGTGGAAATTAAATGATACACTTTTAAACAATCAATGAATCAAAGAAGAAATCACAAGGGAAATTGGAATATATCTTGAGACAAATGAAAATGCATGTACAACATACCAAAACTTATGGGATTTAGCAAAAGCAGTGCTAAGAGGGAAGTTTATAGTTGTGAAAGATCTCAAATCAACAACCTAACTTCACATCTTAAGGAACCAGAAAAAGAACAAACCAAACCCAAAGCTAGCAGAAGGAAGGAAATAATAAAGATTAAACAGAGGCTGGGTGCGATGGCTTAAGTCTATAATCCTAGCACTCTGGGAGGCTGAGGCAGGAGGATCGCTTAAGGCCAGGAGTTTGAGACCAGCCTGAGCAAGAATGAGACCTCTCTCTACAAAAAATAGAAAAAAAATTAGCTGGGCGCGTTGGCGCACACCTGTAGTTCCAGCTACTCAGCAGGCTGAGGCCAGGAGAATGGCTTGAGCCCAGGAGTGTGAGGTTGCAGTGAGCTGTGATGAGGTCACTGCACTCCAGCCTGGGTGACAGAGCAATACTTTGTCTTAAAAAAAGAAAGAAAAGATTAAAGCAGAGATAAATGAAATAGAGAATAGAAAAACAACAAAAATGAGTTGTTTTTTTTAAAGATTGCCAAACTATTAACTAGATTAACTAGGAATAAGAAAGACTCAAATAACTAAAATTGGAAATGAAAGAAGGGACATTACAACCTATGCTACAGAAATAAAAAGGATTATAGGAGGATACTGTAAACAATGGCATGCCAACAAATTGGATAACCTAAAGAAATGGATAAACTCCTAAAAACATTCAACCTATCAAGACTGGATCATGAAGAAATAGAAAATCTGAACAGATCAATAACTAATTAGGAGATTGAATCAGTAATTAAAAAATCAACTGGGAGCAGTTGGTTTCACTGGAGAACTATATCAAACATTTAAAGAAGAATTTGACACCAATCCTCCTCAATGTGTTCCAGAGAAATGAAGGGGAGGGAACATTCCCAAACTCATTTTTTGAGATTAGCATTATGCTAATACCAAAGCCAGACAAAGACAATACAATAAAATTGAAGACCAATATATCCCTGATGAATATTGATGCAGAAATCCTCAGCAAAATATTAGCAAACCAAATTCAACAGCAATTAAAAGGATTATATACCATGACCAAGTGGGATTTATTCCTGGAACGCAAGGATGGTTCAACAGGAGAAAATCAATGCACAGTAATATACCACATTAGCAGAATGAAGGTCAAACATGTTGCAGTGTCTCAAGAGATACCACAGCAAAAAAACATGTAAGAAGAACAACCCACTCAACTCTTCTCCCCTCCCCAGATTTTCCAAGTTTCTTCAACTAGAGAACTCCAATTAGAGTATCTATTTTTGGCTGGGCATGGTGGCTCATGCCTGTAATCCCAGTGCTTTGGGAGACCAAGGCAGGAAGATCATTTGAGGCCAGGAGTTTGAGACCGGTCAGTGAGACGCTGTCTCTAAAAAACATAAAAAATAAAAAAATTAGCCAAGCTATAGTCTTAGGCTCAGGAGGCTGAGGCGGGAGGATCACTTAAGCCCAGGAGTTTGAAGCTACTGCACTCCAGCCTGGGCAACAGAACAAGACTCTGTCTCTTAACAACAACAAAAAAAAAGTGTCTATTTTTATTTACCTTATATATTAGACTTCAATTTAAACTTCATCTGAAGCAATGGGGAATTGTTGAAGGATACAAAGCAGGAGAGTGGAAGAGTGACATGAGCAAATTTGTGTTTTACAAAGGTAACTGGCAACAGTATGAGGAAGTGGAGAGACCAGAATCACAGAGGTGGATTAGGAGGCTATTGTAGTTTTCCAGATGAAGAAATAAAGAAGGCCTACACTGAAGCCAAATAGATGTAAAGAGGTCATATTTTAGAAGTAATTGGGATTTAATGCCTAACTGAACATGGTGATGTGAGGAGTTCAGCAGGATTCTGAATTACTAAGCAGCTTGGGTAATTAGGTGTATGGCAATGCCATTAAATAAGATGAGAACACATGGTAAAAATAACTTTGAGGAGGGCAGATAAAGAGTTGGTTTTGGATGTGCTGCACTAATATGACGGTGTTCTTGCTGAAAAATATCACGTTTATCGGAGAATAAGAGCTCGATAAAATTAACAGTAAGGAAGACATTTAGCAATTGCTAGCCAAAAGATAACAGATAAGCACCAAATTGAGAGTATCACAGTGATATATACTTGTGATACCATCCCAAGATACCATGCTCCTGATCCTAAACAAGACTCCACATAAATCTCTATGTGAGTAGAACCTTGGTCACCTATCCATGATTCATTTTTGTAAAGCTGTAAGAAATGAGAGGACACAGTGCCACATTTTTCCAGAGATTAGATCTCAAGCACTGACAACACAGGGAAACGGTGAAGGAACCTCAAAATGCTTTTGAGTGGCAAATAATGGTCATAAAGCCCAATTATTTCTCTTCATCAGCCAGGAAGAGCCATTTTTAGATCCTCACCCAAACAACTATGTGAAACAAGGCAGCCTACTAAACACATCACCAAGATAAAGAACACTGAGTAACAGCAAAAGGAAGTTCGATTAAGGAAGCCAGATGCCTGCACCTGTTTAGCATAGGTACTTAGATACATTATGGCACAGGATAGTAACTAAAGTTCAGAAGAACAGCCTTGAGTTTAATAATGTTTAGTATATGCTAGTTCCTAAGGTAATGACTATTAGAAAGTTTTCATCAATATGAATTAAAAAAAATTTTTTTAAGACTTAAGTAAATATAGATAAGCATCACTAATCTAAAAAGTTGAGGATATAATCTCTTCTTAACAACACTAAATGAAGTAAGGACTATTACATGTCACTGTTGTCAGAATAACATTAATTCACACTAATCAAAATAAGTAAAAGAGCCTTACCTTTCCCAGGTTTATATTTGAGATTGAAAGGCTGATTCTGCCAGATATAGGGGGCCAACGTATGTGCAAACTGGGTCATTATTCTTTCAATATATTTCTGAAGAATCTCTTTGTGTTCTTCAGGGTCCCTTGAGTCATCTGGTATCAGGAACAGGTGGTACTCCACAGTGTCTTCTACTGTAGCAAGCTTCATAGTTTCCTCCATTCTTCTTTGAAAACTACATTTAAAAGTTTCAAAATATAAGCCACATAGAACAATGTAGAAGTTACACTCCATTCTAGGTGACTCTATTAACATTGAGTTTTCAAAAATTCAGTTACCTGCATACCATCCTTACGGTTTTTGCCTTGACTATGCACCATCTACAGTAACATTTAATATTATTCTTTTAATGATATTTTATACTTAAAATTATGTTCTTTACATTTAAAATTATGTTGAAAGGAAACCTTGATATAATACAGTGAATGAAAATTCAGTATCACATTCCCAAATTAACTATGTAAAAATAAAATTTTAATCGTTTGCCCTTGTACTAGAAGTGATGTGTGTAACACACTTTGAGAAACACTGCACTATCATCCACTGTTTAAATACTATCAAAAGTCCTACTTCTGCCATTAATTAGTTGTGTCATTTGAGGCACTTCACTTTCTCTTTCTGGGGTTTTTCCTTAATTTTATTTTTTATTTATTTTATTTTATTTTTTCTCATATCAGACGGGTAATGTGCCGACATCGTAACAAGATTTGAGGGGGGCACATCTCACGCATGCACGTGATAGCCCAATCATCACGCTTATGAACCACAAAAGGATCTTTCCTTAATTTTAAAATGAGTGTTACCCTAATATCTCTAAAATCCCTCCCAACTTTAAACTTGTTATTTAAACGCTCTAAAGAGCAATCGCTCTTGCTCTGCAGAATTTATTTATTTATTTATTTTGAGACAGAGTCTCACTCTGTCGCCCAGGCTAGAGTGAGGGCCGTGGCGTCAGCCTAGCTCACAGCAACCTCAAGCTCTTGGGCTCAAGCAATCCTCCTGCCTCAGCCTCCCGAGTAGCTGGGACTACAGGCATGCGCCACCATGCCCGGCTAATTATTTTTTTAGTTGTCCAGATAATTTCTTTCTATTTTTAGTAGAGATGGGGTCTCGCTCTTGCTCAGGCTGATTTCGAACTCCTGAGCTCAAACGATCTACCCGCTTCGGCCTCCCAGAGAGCTAGGATTAGAGGCGAGAGCCACCGTGCCAGCCGCTCTGCAGAATTTAAATCTCCGTCTTTTACAAACATTGTACGGCATAGAGGAATTCAAAACTACAGAACATTCATGTCCTATCATCTTATCACAAAACAATGTGCCCGCAGTTCTTGATCCTATCTCTCCTAAATATGCCCCCATTTCAGGTCGCAGTTATAAACCTCTGATGTACTAACAGGTGGTAGATATCTCTTTATCTCCTAAAGGTTTTCCTTACAAATAAGAGTACGAGTTTGCTATTACTGTCAGGTGATGTTTCGTAAAGGAAGGCACTACAATGGTCGGCCATCCTAACTCACCATTCTTTCCTTATGCTTACTCGGCTTTCTAACAGATTAATAAGGAACCTTCCATCTTCTATCCAGACACCCACCCACCACAGTCTGTCCAAATCATCATTTTGCCTTTCAACCCAGAGGTACAGACAATAATTCTACCCAGCCACTCCATAACGCCAAACACACCTCATTATGCAGAATTTATCGTGTCAGAACTGGAAGGGTCTTTGAGATTACTCAGGCTAACACCACACTACAAATGAGAAAACTGAGAGCACAGAAAGAGAAGCGACCAAGCAGCCGGGGCCTGACTTGGAGTCTAGTGCTCTTTACTCAGACTAGGCTCTCTCCTACCATCTGACAAAACGAAGTAAATTCATCTTACGGTCCTATGGCCTCCCCTGCGCGTCTCTGCTGTTACACCTTTCCTCAGCCGCCCCTCTCACTGCGTGAGCTGGTTGAGAGCTGCCACCATCCGCCAAAGCCTGGATCAGCGTCCGTCCCAACGCCAGCCTGGGACCTGAGGCCTGCGGAAGCCCTGGGAGAAAGTCTGAAACTTACTCAGTCCCCGGAACCTTAGGTATCGTCACTGCTGCGTGTCGGCGGGAGCATTTGGCGGGTGCCCAAGTGCCTTCGTCACTTCCGCTCTTGAGCGGAAGCTGGGAGGTCGGAGGACTAGGGAGGTGGGGATCCAGGGACGGTGGCAGCCCGGAATCTAGGCGACGGGGAGAGACGGGGCCGGTAGGTGGCGGGAGGGGGCCGGGCCGGAGCCGGCGGGAGGGCCAGGCCCGGAGGCCCCCACCCTGGCGTGCTCGCCCCGGCCGCGGCTGAGGAGGAGGAGGTGGAGGATGATCTCCAGATACAATCGGAAAGCGGTGCCACAGAGCTTGGATCTGTGAGTGGACTGCTCAGCCACGCCAGCTGGGCCGGGGGAGGCTGAGGCTGGCCGCGGGCTCTCTGGGGACCCTCCTTGACCAGTCTTTCGCTCCTTTTCTTTCCTGGAGTTGGGAAGAGAAATTTTTCTTCGGAATTCACTCCTCTCGGCCCTGCTGGACTCTGCCCCTTGTCCCTCCATCTCCAGCTGAGGGCGTGTCACCTGCGCTATCCTAGGACTTAGCCTCTTGGGCTGTAATTCCTGAACTCAGGGATTGGGTCTCTTGGAACCTTCGTAGTTTCCGCAGTGCTTCAGGCCCCACTGTCAACGGCAATTAACAACTAGAGAAGTTATGAATAGCTGAGTGCTGCAATAAAGTTGGATACATCTAGTGCCACACACTGTGCAAAGCTATCCTATTATTTTGCATATTTTACAGATAAAGATTTCAGATTTAAAGACTGTAGCATGCCAAAGATCACATTCCCAGAAGGTGATGGAGCTGAGAGGTACACACCTGGTGTCGATCTGATCCCGAAGCCTGTGGTCATAACCATTACACACACTACCTCCCCACCTCTGCAATTAAGCATCAGAATCCATAAGGACCAGTTTTGCTTTTGAGATTTAGAGAGCAAATATTTCTGGCTTAAAGACCCACCTCCTACTCCTAGTAAAGTGTTGTAATTTAGCAAGTTAATGATAATGTCTTACATTTATTAATGCTTTACACTTTCAAAAGGACTTTCACTTTTTGATCATTATAACAACTCTGAAAGATGATTATCTTCAGTCTTTAAGAAGATGAAATTATATCAGAAATGTTACATATTTTAAGATTGAATAGCCAATACAGTCAGGATTTGAGCGTGGGGTTTTTGAAACCAAATCCTAGTAGGGTATTTTTTGCCTTCACTGAGCTATGTGATTTTAGCAACCATATATTTATTAATTAAATATTAACTGTACATGGTAATAGTAAGCATGATATTTGGAGTCACACTGGGGTTTCTGGCTAGGCTCTTTTCCAGTCATATGACTTTTAGGCAAATTACTAAGTCTCAGAGCCTTCATTTCTGTAATATAGGAATAAGACCTTATCTAAAAGCATAACTGAAGTGATGGCATAGGGCTTGACACATAGTAGGTTCTCAGTAAATGGTATTTTCTTTGTCCCTTCCCACTTTTACTTGGTACAATAGACATACAAAGAAAGAGTCTCAAATCTCTTCTTGCCTTTTTAGAAGCTTATTATCTATTAAGGAATAAGATATCTACATGGTAGCAATTCAGATAATAAACTCTTTAGGAACTAGGAAGAAGAAACTCGTTTTCCCATCAAGTGAACAGGGTTTAGATTAAAATAATCTGCTTTTATAATTAATTCTGAGCATTCTGAGAGTAAAAAAAATTTTGTATGGAAAAAATGCTGATAGGCAGTTATTGGGCCAGAATTATTGACCCAGCATAGTTACACTACTTGTTTTTGATTGTTGATTTGATGCTTCCTGAAGATTGCTCTCCCAAAAGATGATTCTCTAGCTGGAGGCAGGA
This sequence comes from Avahi laniger, assembly GCA_963575035.1. Taxonomy (NCBI): domain Eukaryota; kingdom Metazoa; phylum Chordata; class Mammalia; order Primates; family Indriidae; genus Avahi; species Avahi laniger. The sequence goes on along the minus strand of CAUYSK010124737.1, from coordinate 844 downwards.
TGAAGTGACTAATGAAGATAAAATGTATCTAAATGACAGTAAATTAAAAGCAATTTTTACTTTAGATATTATTATCTACAATCTACTCTGAAATAGTAACTTCAGTTTTCTCCCTAACAGTTACAGATGCTGAAAAGAGTGATTTACAACATGTAGTTTAGCATTTTTTAATGAAAATCTTAAACATAAATGTGTAAAGAATAGTGTAATGAACTACCCATTGCCCCACATTCAACAGTTATCAAAGTTTTAATATATTTGCTTCATCTGTCTTCTTTATCTTTTTTTCTTGTCCTCTCTGTGCCTCTCTGTGAAATAAGGAAAGCAGGCCAGGCATGGTGGCTCATGCCAGTAATCCTTGCACTTTGGGAGGGTAAGGTGGGATGATCACTTGAGGCCAGGAGTTCAAGACCAACCTGGGCAATACAGTGAGACCCCATCTCTACAAAAAATAGAAAAATTAGTTGGGCATGGTGGCGTTTGCTTGTAGTCCCAGCTACTTGGGAGGCTGAGGCAGGAGGATCGCTTGAACCTAGGAGTCTGTGGTTGCATTTTGTTATTATCATGCCACTGCACTATAGCCCAGGCTGCATTGTGAGACCCTTTCAAAAAAAAAATAAAAAAAAAAAAAGAAAAAGAAGGAAACCAAAACCACAGACACTATCGTTTTTTTTTTTTTTTTTTTTGAGACAGAGTCTCACTCTGTTGCCCGGGCTAGAGTGAGTGCCGTGGCGTCATCCTAGCTCACAGCAACCTCAAACTCCTGGGCTCAAGCAATCCTCCTGCCTCAGCCTCCCGAGTAGCTGGGACTACAGGCATGCGCCACCATGTCTGGCTAATTTTT
>CAUYSK010124735.1:0-17056 GCA_963575035.1 Avahi laniger | reverse complement strand
ATCCTTCTGCCTCAGCCTCCTGAGTAGCTGGGACTACAGGCATGTGCCACCATGCCCGGCTAATTTTTTCTATATATTTTTAGTTGTCCGATTAATTTTTATTTATTTATTTATTTATTTATTTTTAGTAGAGACGGGGTCTTGCTCTTGCTCAGGCTGGTTTCGAACTCCTGAGCTCAAACAATCCGCCCGCCATGGCCTCCCAGAGAGCTAGGATTACAGGCGTGAGCCACCGCACCCGGCCTCCAATTCACTTCTTAAGCCCTTGTATCTTCCATGAGCCCCAGTCTCAGAGTTCCAACTGTCTACTGGATATTCCCTGTATGACACCCAACCAGCACTGTGAAGGTCAATTACCTAAACCCACTTCCTCACCTTACCTCTGGCCTGATTTTCTTCCCAGCTTTCTTATGTGACATACTCATGCCCTCAATCTTCCAGCTGCCTGGCCCCAACCCTCAAGTTGTCTTTGTCTCTGTCCCACCAGTTAGTTAAAACGTCCCACTGCAGCGTCCTTGGTGATCTCTCTCACGTCCCCCCCACCCCCATGCTGGTGCACCACAGTGTGGGCTCTCACCATGACACGCCTGGCCTACCACAATCGCCTTCTTGCCCTTGGAGACTCCAGTTTTCTTCTCCTTTCAATTCAGCCTCTCTAGAGCAATGACACTAATCTTCCTAAAGCACTTCCTGAATTACATCACTAGCCTGAGGGCAAACCCAATCATCTTTAGTCATATTTTCTGAGCCTCTACAATCCAGGGTCAATCTTCTTTCCCAAATCTACCTCCCACTATTCCCACACTCAGTTTCCTATTCCAGCTGAATTCATCTTTTTCCCTGTATACACCTTAAATGTACACTTCTGCAATGTTCCGACTGCTCTCACCATGTCGCAAATGGATACCCCCAACTTTTGCCATGAACCAGAGTTCCATCCCCTCTTGAAGATCCTGGCTAACTCCTGAGAAGCCTTCTCTGATTTTCCACATGATTTCTCTCTCTTCTGGCACTTTGAGCCTATGCCATTCATTTAGCTCTTAGCAGGCCCTGCTTGGTACTGGTGGAGGTTTTTAATTCACGAGTGTGACTAAACTGTCAAGTTCCAGCAGGCAAAGTCCTGCAGCATGTGTCATACACACTCAGGACAAATGGGCACCAGTTAACTGAAATGATGTGAAGATGATTCATTAACATGTCAGATGCTTCTCTGTGCCCGCCTTGACCAGGCTCTGCCTGCAGGGAGGCTGCAGTTAGTTCAGCGGTTCTCCAGTTGCCTACCATCCATGCACAGGTTATGGGAGTCCTCTTATTATTTTGGACTACTTTGAAAAAAGCACCTCTTGACTCATTTTTGGCCAACGTGTTATCTGAGACCTCCCATCCTGCATCCCAGCCCACTTTAGAACGTAGCTGCAGCCGCCATGCTCACTCCAGAATTAGCTGGTTCCTACCTTGGACCTTCAACCTCACAGTGGCTACACCTGGTTCTAGTCCCAACCCAGATTGGAAACTCAGCCCCCTAAGCCCACTCTACTTTCCCACCTTGTACCCATCTGCCTCAATGGTGGGCACATGATTTGCCTCTTGCGCCTCCTCCAAGTTCTGAAGGAGACCCTGAGCCTGACCACTGGCCCTGCCGGCTCCCTCAGCCCTGCTGCCTCCCTGGACTCTGGATCCTACCTCCCCCGACCAGCCTGCAGCTCGTGGGCTTCTGATGCTCTCATCCTGCCCCCTCTGCTGTTGCCCATTCCTCGGGTTTCTTTTCCCCTTCCCCGGTCTGAGTCTCTGGTGCTCACATGAATTTCCTTACACGTCAGTCAGGCTGGTGGTCTGACCCTCCTTGTCTTGGTTCTGCGTAAGTATGGCATGTTTCCATTTTTCCTGCCATGCTTTGTGGACCTTCCTAGTCTCTTCAGCAGTGTCTACTTTCCTTTTTTTTTTTTTCCCTCTAAAGATATCCTTTTCTTGTAAGAATCTCTTTTGTCAGGGAACTCCGGGGACAGTTTTGGGAACATTTGGGTTATTTATTTTTTTTATGAAAAAGGGTTTCACTCAGTCACTCAGGCTGGAGTGCAGTGGTGCAATCATAGCTCACTGCAACCTTGAAATCCTGAGCTCAAATGATCCTCCTGCCTCGGCCTCCCAAAGTGCTAGGATTATAGGCGTGAGCCACCCCACCTGGCCCACATTTGGTTTTTTCCCCCCATTGGATATCCATTTACTGTGTGTGCGTATGTGTTTGTGTCTGTCTGTCTCTTTCTCCCACATACCCTTTAGTAAACCACATTTTGACATAACTCCCTTTAAAAATATCAGCACAGGCTCAGTTTCAAACACTTGTTTGTGTCCAGGTCGTCTGACCTCCAGAGGGCATTTTTTCATTGAGAACTTTCTGACCTTTCCAAGGACAAACACTCCTACTCTGACAGAACTATGCATAGAAGAGGCACCCAGATCACTGTGGCTGTGTTTCTGAAAATGATCTCTGAGGTTGGTATCTCCCAGGGCTGCAAAAAAGACAATGAAATTGCCAAAAATGGCTCCCTGAACATTCAGAGAATGTACCAGAGGTGAAGGGAAGGAACTTAAAAGGGCCGCCCCTTGAAAGAGGAGAAAGAGAAAAGGCGGGGGGAGTAGCTGCAATCACCAACCACTCTGCACATATTTGAAGAATCGCCTTTAAGGAAGATGCCAAGCTCAAAAGAAATCCAAGCAAAAATTAACTTGGGTGGGGAATGAGGATTGTGAAAGGAACCTAAGACAGGAGTCAGAAAGCCATGCAGCTTAAAATAACCAGCATAACCATCGTCACCTCGACTACGCCAAAATCATAGGACAAAGCAGGACACAAAGCAGAGCTTGGGAAGGAACTGACGGCATGAGAAAAACTAGGAAATACCTGTGGCAGGTTTGCACTGGGTGCTTTATTAAGCGTCTCCATTTTTTCTAAATCTGCCTCTAACTCTGTTTGGCAGAGGTTGAGATCTTTGTCTAGATTAGTCTGGTTCAAGAAAGAAAAGATGGGAAAGAAAGTTTTAGTAGGAGGAAAGGGAAAAAGAATGGAAGGTTAAGTTTGAAAAATGAAAATTTTTTTTTTTTAGTGTTATACTTTCATAAAGGCCAAGATGCCATGACTAAAACACAAGAAGAGCTCACCAGAAATTAGTTAAAGACACGAAAACAGAGAATGTAACATTAGGCTTATAAAATAGAAACTCTAAAGTAATCAGCTTCAAATATCTATTCTACTTGCTAAAGAGAACTACAAATACCGCAAAAACCTACCTTTAAGGAAATACCTATTTTTCTCTCTTTTCAGAGTCTGGTGACTGTGACAAATACTATATATGTCAGAAGAATAAGTAATTGCTTAGAAAACCTCTAAACATTAGTATATGTCTTAGAGACTCTGTTAAATAGTTTTATTACCAAGCCAAAAAAAAAAGTTATTACCAAATTAAAAAAAAAGTGATTTAAGAAAAGAAAACAAACCCACAACACACTCACACTAACCAAGGCTAGAGAGCACACACACAGTCCAACAGAGGAGGCACAGTGGAATTACCTTTCTATCCTCTCTAGGAAGGATAGAGCAGTCTCCAGGAGTATAATCCCATATCTTTTTGGGAGGCTGACGGGAAGCAGAGGAGGAAATGAAGAAATGAGCATAAAGACATAAAGACAAACATGGAGACTGGCTCAAACAGAGAGGGGCACACTGGGAGAACTGTATCAACACAGAGAGTAAACTCAAAAGCAAAGGGAGTGGGCACCTGCCCCGAAAAGGAGCTCTGAGGACTTGGGAGCTGGGACCGTCACCTAGGGAGTGTGTTTCTATGTCTGTGTCTCAAGAGCAAATCATTGTGGGATTCTAAATATTGAAAACTTAAAAAAAGAAGAAAAAAAAGCATTAACACGAATTTGAACAAAAATGGAAACTTTTAAATTCCTCATCGTTCTTTTCAAACTAAGATTGACCCTGCAGACTATACATTTTTGAAGCAGTCGTTCCCTGTTATAAAATTCATCGTGTGTTAACAAATCCATGAATCTACAGGTTTGGCCAATGGAGGATAAGCTGAACTAAATGTGCCCTCTATGGTTTGTGGCAATGAAATCTATGCACAAAATGGGTGTTAAGTACATCAGACAATTTTATACAACTAGTTCTAAAATCTCCTTTTACAGATTAACTAGACTTTGATAATACTGCTAGTGACTGAGACATACCTTCTCTTCTCCTTAAAGAACCAAGCTTAAACTTAGAATTTAAATAGTGGACTGTGTAAAGTTATTTCCATTTTCTCTTTCACCCTTCATATTAGAATTAGAGCTGTATTCCTTAGACAGAAATCTTCCAGGAGATTCTTAAAAGTTTAACGAGGGAGGGTTTCAGAGGGTAGGACATTCAGAAGTTACGAGGTACTTTGAACTCTAGAATCTCTCTCCCACCAAGTGGACCTTTTTGTTCTGCCTACTTAGACTTGAATTTTCTTATATAATGACCTCTGGGATGATCAGAAATGGGATCATTAATGGCTCCAAAAATTTTGTATAAATTTCATCATAACCAACTCTATTGAAGCATTCAAATTGATTTACATTGTGAAATTTTGACTTGAATTTACAGATAGAAATCACGTCAACTTCTGTAGAAATTACAGGGAAAAAAAGAAGAAAAAGCTAATCCTCAGGCCCTTTGTACTAAATCTGCAAATAAAAAGTAACCTGATTCCAAGGTAAGTTCACACTGAAGGCAACAGGTTAGTTTTGTCATCTCTGTACGTGTATGTTCTGTAGTTTGTAGAGTAAGTGGTATTAGCAATGACCATTCATCTTTAAGTACTTGATACACTTGGATTGTTTATCTGGGGAAGTAGACTTTTTAAAGTCACTTATGGTACCTCTACTCATTTCTTTCTTACTGGAAAAACAAAACAAAACAAAACAACAGTGTTTACAAATTAAATTGGTTTTAAGTAATCCTTCCCAAAATGGTTCCTTGAACCATTTGCTGTTCTATAACGACTTGTTAGAATTAAAAGGCATCACAGTCAGGATCTTGCTAAATTTCAGTTTATTTTGGGTGGCTTTAAGTGAAGGAGTTGATGAAGAAAGAGTTCAGGGTGAATGTCTAGTGTCAAAGTTCTGGCAGGCTCTACTCAGGAGAAGTGCTCCTGAGTTGGTGTGGGGAAACAATAGTAACTGATGACCCATGTGATTGGGTAAGAATCTTAATATCATTCTGCCTCTGAATGGCTGAAAAATTTTCCAAAACAACTTCCAAGGTCCACACCACTTTTATTCATGTCTCTTACTTTTTTGTCGCAGAGCAGTTGGGGCAGGAAGAAAATTGAAGAAAAAAATCTCTCCCTACCACAACTTCTTCCCAAACTCTGTGGGTTCAACCAGATAATAAGTCCACGCTTAGGATGTCTCAGACCGTAAGGGACTGTTCATCTCAGGACTGCTCCTTGGTATATGGGTATTGATTAAGTTATTTTGGCAAGTCTTCAGGAGCATTATCTTTTAAAGTAAGACCCACACAAAAAAGATCAGTCCCATCAGAAGGACTCTCAGGTTTGTGCAAGGAACACACATGGCTTCAGAGAAAAGGCCATTTTGGAAAAGCATCTCTAAGTCTTTAAATAATTAAGAGGCAGTTAAAGCAACGGGTAAGGACACAAGTTATAGGAAGTCCCCAATATACAACAGGACTGTGTTCTCAACATTTGTTTTAAGTAGTTGTGTGGTACTCAGACCAGAGTTTTCAGTAGAGACAGTGTTAATCTATCAAGCCACTCACAGAGTCTATTTAATGCATGCTGGCAGTGAAATACTTTCTATAAAAAATTATTTGCAATGATAGATTTAGTAAAACAAACCAATCACAATTAAGTAGAACAAAATTATCCCGTAATATTTCCTAAAAGCTAATGTTTCAGATAAAACTAGTTATTTGGCAGAGGTGATGGCGAGAAATTTGTGGATTCTGAAAGGGACTTCAAAAATCAATGGCACGGACTCTTTATTAAACATAATTTAAAATAGCTTTGTTTTCCTTGATGAGAGTATGGCATTATTGTTACATATATCAATCATGGTGGGGTTTTTGTGTATGTGTGGGTTGGGGGGAGAACTACATATATCAAAAGGTTTTTTTTGTGTGTGAGATAACCGAGGAGGTTTTAAGAAAAAGCACAGGAAAAGTGTTAGGATGTTGTTAAATATTTGCATATGTAAAAGATTGCCTGACATAGACTTAATTGATGTCTGAAAGGTGAACAGCAGAAAAAAAAAGGAGAGAAGGGAGAAGACATGAGGTGTGCACCAAAGCTTTGGGGAGAGGAGAGGAAAGGTGGCTGTTGGCTTTGGGTTAGAGGTACTCTCTCCAGAGGTCACTAGGTGGCGCTGTTCATTTGTGATCGTTCAGCCGCTGTCCCAGGACAGCGTCTAGGAAGGACCAGAGAGGGAAAAGCTGGCCATTTGCAAGCCTGGTGCTCCTAACTCAGAAGATGCCTGAACTTTCCAACAAAGCTCAGCATTGCTAAATCAAATTGGCAATTCCAGAGCACCAGCTTAATTTCTCTTTGTCTTCATCTTAATGAAAAATAGACACCATGGAATTTAACATTTACTGAACTGTATTTCCTGTCTGCAAATAAAACCATCATCCCAAACCACAGTAATTCAAAAGCTGGATTCAATGCTTAAGGTCTCATACAAACATCTAATAAAACGTTTTTATACACTTAACTCTTCCACCTGTAAATTCTTTTTACAGCTGTAACAATTAAGACTTTTAAGTAACTAGAGTTTTAAAGTCAATTTCCAGTCATCTCCAGTGGAAGGATGAGCTCAATTCTCTTTTCCATTTGGTATTCCTTTGGGTGCAGGCCTAAGAAAATTCTCCCATAAGTGCCAAAGTCAATTTGTACCAAAGCCAATTCAGAGATGTCATGGGGAAGACTAGGCTGAACACTAAATAAGCTGGAATTCCAATCTCCTATCTCAAACTTTGGGAATATTATCCTAACTCATAGAAATTATTCCCAAAAGTCACCTATAATGGGGTTGCCTTTGTGGGTCATATGTGCATAAAGAAGCCTTAGGATGTGACCACTTCCCTTGCATTTGTGTTTTTAAAAAATGCTATTTAAAGCAGCGATAATGCTCGTCTTCTCAGGGTGTAATGTACTTTCCTGTTTGTCTTTAATAAGCCATAAAGACTTTGGTCAAAGAAGTAACCAATAACCGAAATAATGTCATCCACAAGGCATGTGATGTTTATTGTTACCCACAGGAGGTTCAAAGACAAGCAAAGATTATTTGGTGTCTCTCTGGGATATTCTGTCAAGACATTCTTCCAGAGCTCACTGTCCTTTCTTGGTGAAGCAAAGGAAAGTTCACAGGTTGTAGTGAGACTATTCTACTACAGACAACCAACACAACTGTTCCTCACTCCCTGAATTCTTTGTAAGTAGATCTTACTTTTAGCAGCAACAATGCACCAACAGCATTATTTTAAAAGGTGTAAAACCACTGAAGCTATTAAACTTACCGGTTTCCCAAACTCCAATTCCGAAAAGAATTTATACCAAGGTTCATTCTTTAAATCTATCTCTTCTGGGCTTATATCCCGACTCTATAGGGGTTGGTGACAGGGAAATGAAGAAAGAGAAGGATAACATTATGCAAAGATTACATAGGAACAGGCCAGTAGAGATGCAGTGGTTTCCAGGTATATTTAGCAACTGCATTCAATAGCAGCAATCATCTGTTTTTACTGATATCAGCAAAAACAGGAGGGAGAGGATGGGTTTATAAAAACAGGGAAACTGAGGCAGGTAGCAGTGAGTGAATCATTTTCAGGCCTAAGGCAGAGGCAAATGGACAGCAGATGGAGAACTCTGCACCATACTGCTGCCCTCCACAAAAAATCTGAATATGGGCACAACAGCATCCCTTAATAATTTTCAGTATTGTGGAAGAAAAGAAAGCCTTTATTTCCTCTTTACAAAGAACTATTAGTTACAAGAAATATCCTGGTGAGCACACCAAACATTTAGCCACCTATGCCAGCTGAGTAGAGCAAACAGTTTTTATAGTTTTAGTACTGGTTTGCAAGGCTGCCTTAAGGTTTTTAAAATAAACACAAATACTGACACTTTATAAAAGCCAATTGGTTAATACTGCATCTTTAATGGCACATGAATAGGTGAGAAACCATGTCCCGTATACAGTAAAGTGAAAGATGATATAAGTAAAAACAGAAGACATAGTGAAAAAACATTTTAAACAAGCATCCATGGGGGATAAATACAGACAGAATATACTTTGTGTTCTAATGAATACATGTTAAAGAGCCAGGAAAAAATAAAGTGAGGGAAAAGCCAGACAAGACAGATAACAGAACAGGGGTGAAAAAAACTCCTGGATCATGTTAGAAAAATAAGTTAGATTTCTCACTTTACATAACTCTAAGAAGTATCACATAGACTGATAATTTGATTCCATGGGATGTAATATTTAATCAAATATGTATACAGTTCTGGTACCTTACTCTGTGGAATAACATGTGTTCCTCGAAATAATTAGTTGGAAAATGAATGCCTAGAAAGCAAATCAGGTTTTCCCCTTAATAGATACATTTACGTTAGACAAAAGTACCTGAGGTTCATGGTTTAAGTAAATTCTTATATGCATATATGTTTCAAAAAACTTTGATAATCACAAAAAAGAGAGATGGCGATTTTCTACAATAATTTGAAACATAAAATGTACACATTTTCTACCAAGATTGAAAACACACAAGGAACGTCAGTACTTCCAGGCTTCAACACCTGAGGAAGGGGTTGCCACGTCTCCTGCCCAGCTCTGTGATGCTACTACTTTACAAGGCAGGTCTTCCTGAACACCTCCTGAATGCCTTTCTCCATGCAGTTAACAGCCCCTTTGCAGCTTGTAGAAATGGCTGCAAATTTTCTCAGTGATCTTTACCAACCCCTTCTTCTGAGACCCTTAGAAGAATCTTTACCATTACTTCCACTTTTGCTAGGTAGAGGAAGATATGGATATATGGCAGAGAATCTTTCTTTAACTGAAATTAAACTATGATGAAGTCAGAGTCAGAGGTCTATCCACTTGCATCCAGATAAAATCTCCTCCAATTGTCTTTAGGGAATTAGGGCTTAAACCTTGAAGAGGAAGGCTTGTCCTCACTGCAGCAAATAGAGTCTGTATTTATTCAGTGAAATGAGATACTACCCACAAGGATACAACTATTGAGGAGTGATAGTTTAGACACTGGGACATTCTAGATCCTAACATGATGGGGTTTCATGAAACCTATTTCATGTTTTTTATTTTTACAAAGACTATTTATAAACTGCTCTCTGGGAATAAGTTAGGTTTTTTTTTTTTTAAAATAATGTACTAACTCTAGGGAAACTGCCTGAAAGTTTTGGCACTCACAGTCCTGAAAGAATTAACCCATTTTATTCCAGAAGATTGTCTGCAGATGGTTTTGCTGCAGAGGTTAATGCTGTGCCAAGAATAGGATCAGGGGATATGTCAGACAACTTGGGTCCATGGCAGCAGACCTCAGTCCTTTGAGCTGCCCAGAGATACAGGTAAAAAGGTGACACCACATAGCACCAACATCTGCATTAACTTTGCCATGTATAACTCAGCTGTAGATCCGACTATGGAACAGGCCAACAGAAGACAACCTACTAGGTGTAGAGCAGGAACACTGTCCTAGCAGGCAGGGGAAAATTTCATAATGCCAGGTGAAGTCCTTTGGTACTGCGGGCTATTCTTACGACTCAAAAAAAAAAAAAATTCCTTGGAAAAGGCAGGTAACTGGCCAGGAAAATGCCGGCTTCTCCTGAAAGACAGTTTTGCTGCTTAAATGGGGGCCAGAGACCAGCTTCGAATTTCAATTAGATCGATCATCCGAATGTGGTATGTTTGTCTGTGCAGTCCTCTATAGCGTTCACAGTTCCCGAACCCACATTATCACACTTGACCCTCTCACTCAGGGCTTCAGTGAGGTTGTGGGCCAGATGATACTTCTATTCACAGGTGAAAACACAGGTTCAGAAAGGTTAAGTGGTTTGCCCCAAGACATAAGACAGAGTCAGAACTGGAACCCAGAACTCAGATGTTCTAATTCCTAGCCCAGCGCTCTTTACGCTATGCTATGATATATTCCATTTCTCATACTCCAAATGAGAGGGGCTGACCCACCAGGACTGCTGAAGCAGGGCTGAGTGACCAATTCAAGAAGCCAGGGAAGGAACTCAAAGTGATAGTGGATTGGGAAGAAACCAAGCTAGGTAAATGTCCTTGTTTTACACTTCCAAATAAATACCATGTCTGTAATTGCTATTTTAATATGTGTCCTTCCTATTGTACACCTATGGGAGCAGGACCTCAAGGTCTAACCAGGGCTTGGCATGTATGTTATTCTATGTGTGTTATTTGTTGAATTGAGCTGAAGTTCTGCAAGGGACTTTAGAAGAAAGTATAAAGGAAAAAAGCCTGAAAAAGGCCATTTCTGAGAAGGCAAGGACTGACCAATAGCTCTCCAATTCTAAGACCAGAAGAAAATGCCTCCCTACTATGGTAAGAGAAGACCAAGTAGGTATGGAGACCTTCCCATGAGTCTGTCAAATAGGCGACTATGTCACCAAGGTCGTGAGTCTTCTGTGGGGGAATCTGAAGGCAGTACACTGATTCTCTCGCTGTCTGGATGGCTTGGGTAAGCTCCAGGGGCAGGATGAGCCCTAGGGCAGCCTTTATAGTCCACATTCAACCCTTCCTGCTAACAATATATACAATTGCCACAATTTAAACTGCCAGAGTTAAATAGACATAGTACCTCAAATGGAAGAAAAACACATTTTTTTTCCAAAATGAAGTAGTACGTATCTGAAAGCAAACTGAGACTCTACATCTATCACTAGTTAGTACACACACCCACAGTTGACAGCAACAACAAAAAGTGTGTGTAGGTGGCAGGAAGTGTTCAAATTCTGGCAAACCAGATATTAGATACCAAAACGCAAGATTTACACACTGAAGATCACATTCCAATTTTTCTGTTCATATGATAAAAACAGGAATAAACCATACAGGACTAATTCAACTACTATGAAAGGTAGAATGTCAGAAGATTAAGATTTGACTGAAATTTGTCTCTAAAATTAAAAATTTCTCTTTGGAAGAACAGAGCCAAATTGTGTGAGAGGCACTAAATTAAACTATTGAATAGTTACATTCCTCCCTGGCCTGCCTTTGGTGTTTATGTCCTGCTAATGGAGTAAGCCTAAGGCGTGGAACAACACAGAGGAGATTCCCGGGTAGGGGCGCCCAGACGGTGCTTTGCAATCCACACATGCTCACCGCACTCCCCGAGAGCACCCCCAGCGGGCACTGTGTGTTACTTTTCACAGTGTGTAAAAACAATGTAAATGATCCCAAGGACCACAGCATGGAAGAGTCTCGTAACTATTACGGTATCAATGAGAAAAACTAAACTATGTTGTTATTTTTCCTAGTTCTGAATAGTGGCTACATTACTAGGAATCAAGGAAAGGAGATGGAAACAAAGAAGAAATTAAGAAAAGGGGTGAGCCGTCAACAAGAGCCCTGACAGCTTATGAATGGTAATGTTGCCGAAACAAAAACACTCAAATGCCTATAGAGTCCCTGAAGTCATTTAAATGTACTAATATGTTATGATGAGTCCCAGAATCTTTATTAAAGTATTAGGAATATACCTGAATAGCATGACTTTCTTTCCCAGAACACCTGGGTGGAGGGTTACCTTTCGTGTTTATGATGTACAAGGTACCCTCTAACAGGCAGAGAACCTTGGATGCAGCGGGAGCCAGATGCCAACTTTTCTGCTCCTCTCTGGACTTTCCGCTTGAAATAACTGTGGTGCCCCGTAAACGCTGAGGAATGACAACTCTGAAAGTATTTCTGTGACCTCTTGATCTTTTTTCCCCTAATTAAAATTACTTATCTCTCTGTGCTTTTAAAGATGTCACATTTTCACTTTAGTAAAAGTCAAATTGATTCTTCCTTAAAAACATGTAGAGCAGAAGAGGCGGAGGGAACGTAATTTGAGCCTGCATTTCAGAGGCCTGCTTACTCTGCACATGCTGTGGGAGCAGCAATTTCATAAAAGCCAGCCCCCAGCTCAATAATTCCATCCTGCCGTCATGTTGAAGGGCTGCACCGTCTACGAGCTTTGGAGAACCCCTCTAACAAGGATCACAATTCTGAGCCAGCTTTTTCTAACGAAGTGCGAATAAAATGAAGTATGATTGGCAAATATGGAACTAATCAGTTTGTGAAAATTCTTCCTGTTTCACAGAGGAGGACGCTTTCTCAGGGTGGTCTGCTATGCCCATCCAGGCCATCGTCCCCGCTCATAATTGCTTAGAGATGTAAACTTGTGCAGGGAACCATAAACCACACTGAATATGAAGTTAGTCCTCAACACAGCACTTGTCAAAAAAGGTAGACCTAAAAGACATACTGTAACAGCCTGGGGCCTTTTTTCTAAGTCATAACATCCTATGAGTTATTTAGCTTTTAATGATAAATAAAATTCTAGAACTGCTACAAAATGTATACATGTTCAAATGAGTCACTTAAAAAAAAAAACTGGACTCCAGTTAACAACAAGCCTGATAAATTAACAGTTAGACATTAAAAAAAAGACACCAGCAAAAATCTGTATGTTAGTGGGAAAATTAATATTAGTTAAAACCATGCACAAAAAAAGCAACAGAGCCACAATAAAAGGATTCTTTAAAAACAGACCCTCAGGACTTATTTTAGGAACACCTGCAAAAATGAAAAGGGTAAAAATACTTCATTTTTTCATTATCTTCTAAACAAAGCAAATCTATCTCAAGGGGAAAAGAATGTGATCCAGCTGCCTGCAGGATGCATCCGGATTAAAGAACATGGGCAGGGTGGGACAAAAGAACTTCAGTATGCACATTACCATCTTTTCGTTGGTCAGAACGGAAGACTTGCCCGGCTGATATTCGTAAATGCTTTTGGGCTCTGCACGGTATTTTCTTGTATCCACTTTCTTATCTGGGGGCTCCCAGTCGTTTCTGTAGAAAGAAAATCCTGTTAGAGCTATTTTCATGAAAACTGGCATCTGATAAGGTCTGACTTTGGTTGGCTGCAGTCTAAGCAAGAAATTTTTATATCCAAAGCACAAAATCGGAGTCAGGGCGATCAATGTACTTGTGCCGGTTTGCTTCTCAAAACAACCGGTCAAAGCTCTGTGTTAACTTCACAAAGGGCCTGAGGTATCCTATGCTCAAAACCAGGTCCCAGGAAGCAGAGACAAGAGAAAGAAGCAGGGAGGGAGGAGGAAGCAGCAACATTGGCTCTGGAAAAATCTTTCACCGTGCCCTGCTCTCATGAGCTTACCATTCCCCAATCATGCCTGTACTTCCCACTCATGCTAGTGCCAAAGGGAGAACACTGGTCCTGGAGCCACCCGATTTGTGGTTCAAATCTCTGCTACACCACTCGCTAGCTAGGTGATCTCAGACAAGCACTTTACCTCTCGGTACCTCAGTTTCCTCATCTGACAAATGGGGGTTCCTATATGGATTAAATGACACAGTGTATATAAATCACTGAGCACAGTGCTAAGCCCACAGTAACCACTCAATAAATGTCAGCTGTTGCCAGAATTGTATTCTTCCCTGCTCCACACCCCACTGCACTACCCACCAATTTCAGCCTTTGGCACAGATACTTAACCTGGTATACAGTGATGGGTTTTAGAGGATACATGAATCCTTCGAAATTGTAAAACTGTTTGCAATTTTTTTTGAGACAGAGTCTCACTCTGCGTCCCAGGTTAGTGTGTGCAGTGGCACAATCATAGTTCACTGGAGCCTTGAATTTCTGGGTGATTATCTTCACCTGCTTCAGCCTCCTGAGTAGCTGGGACTATAGACACATGCCACCATGCCCAGCTAATTTTTTTTTTTTTTTGTAGATACCAGGTCTTACTACGTTGCCTAGGCTGGTCTCAAACTCCTGGCCTCAAGTGATCCTCCTGCTTCAGCCTCCCAAAGTGCTAGGATTACAGGCATGAGCCACCACGCCCAGTTTATTCATGTGCATTAGTACACTCTGCACTGTGATTGTATTTAGTTTTTCATGCAAGCTGTAAACTTCTTGAAGGCAGAGACAATAATTTATATACACTTATATTCTTCTGTAACACCTGGTTCAATCTGCATAGAATACACCCAGTAGGTGTTTAGTGAATGCACCTGTAAATGGTATACACGGCCTTCCTATTAATTATTAAACTTCTCAGGCAGATGCCATTTAAGTACGTACGGTGCTTTGAAAACAGCCATTTATGTTTTCTCTATGAAGATGGAAAAGGTATAGAAGTGTGAAGATGGAAAAGGTATAGAAGTGTGAAGCTGGATGTGTATGTAAGGGAAAAATAAATAATTTTGTTTGGCCTTCTGTGTGTTGAGAAGTGGTGGAAGCTGAGGATGGAAAATGATGGGACACCTGTCCAAACAGCATGAGAAGTTTGCTCCATAGGGAATTTTTAGAGATTAAAAACTCAAGGAAAAAAAAATGGGTTGTTTAGTGCAGGTATTAAGAGGTTACTAATGTTGCCATTAGAACAAGTCAGTGAGTGTGTCTCAGTAATACATGTTGCATGAATAAATGGACATTAAAAAGTGTATTCATCTTAAAATTACAGTCCTTGCTGTATGTGAACACAGTACGCACACAGAATATGAAAATTTGACAAATCTTGCAGTTAAGATTTCTCTTGTGAAATTATAAAAAGTGGTAATTATAGTGAACATTAATTAAGCCCATACTACGAGCCAGGTACTACTAGGAATGTTGTATGTATTATCTCATTTTATCCTTGCAATATCTCTATCAAGAAGTTGTGCTATTTTTATCCCCATTTTACAGATGAGGACACTGAGACTCAGAAAGAGTAAGTCACACTAATAGGTGACAGAGCAGGGATTCAAATTCCACATTCCTAAGAAAGGAGGCTCCCAGGTCTCCATGAGCATTGACCAGGCCATGGCAGGTAACAAAAAGGTGGCGAGGTGGCACTTACCTTTCTGGGCTGGACTTCAGCGAGGAAGAGCGGGCTGGGAGGGGTAGTGTGGCCGACCTCTTAACTACCTTCTCACCATCAAAGCAGCTCATCTCACTTTTTGAACGAGGCACAGAAAGGGGAGATTTTGCTGCAGAAATGTAGTTCATACAAACAACTTCAAACTGATGAAAACGGAAAACAAGATGGTATCTTCCCTCATCCACCACTTTCCCTTCCTCCTCCCCCACAACCAGGAAATTCAAAGTCACTTACTGTCTTCAGAAAAGGAGTATCGAGGAGAGTACAGATCGGAATCATCATCTATTGAACAAAACAAAACGTAGTCAGGAGAAATCCTGCTCAGGTAAGAGAACCCGGCTGCACGTTCCCCACTTCCACAGTCGGGCACCAGCATCCAACCCCACCCGGGAACCCAGCGGAGAGAGGAGGCGTCGAGCGCTGGAAGCCACACCACAGCAGACGGTGTTCGATAGGAGCAAGGTTCTCGCGGAGTCCACCCCACCACACCTGCAGTCCGAGCAGGCCACTCGTAACACCGGGAGGATGACTGCTGCCTGACACCAAGGAACGCATGGGGACAAAGAGCCAAAGGCCCCCTCAAAAGAATCCCTACAACCAAAGCTGGAACACAGGGTCCACGTCTGGCTGAGATGGACCTCTGCTGCCCCCGCTCAGTCCCTGGTCCAGCCTGCTGAGTCCCATGGAGTCTCAAGAGGCCCCTTCCAGGGCGTCTAGGATGCTACTGGCTGGAAAGGAGAAGCCCAGGGGCTGTGTTTTCCAGGTCCCACCTTGGCTTTGACCTGTTTTATATGTTAAGCTTCCATACACAGCATCATTAACAAAGAGGTTCTGCAGTAAGAAAAGAGTTTGAGAAAATGCTCATCAAAATTTGTTTTGATTCCACGTCAATCTGCTCCCTGAGTAGATTTCTTTCCTTGGAACACAACACACCATAGCTGATGTGGTTGTATGGTTTGCTCTGCAAAGGTGCTACTCGGGTAAGTGTCTAAATTGTGACTCTAAAACAAGTCAAACCCACACTCCCGTGAGTTTCTATGGTGGATGAAGTCTCTCCATGGGCTTGACACACATCCCTACATAAGTAGAACCCTGAGGCTCTAACACTTGCAGAACCGGGGACAGGCTCTGAACCCCTCTTGGAAGTGGCTGTATTTTCTGAACTGAAAATCAGACCACAGGCATATGTATCAGAACAGATTTTTAAATTGGGACTGTCCTAAAAATGCACAACAGTCATTATATCCACAATGACCCCTCCAAAGCATTACTCCAAGAAGATTCTGAAACAGCCTTTCCCATTTTCTAATATCTTGCTAATCTGAACTCAAAATTCAGGTGTATGCAATGAAGGCCAAATTCCTTCCCTTGAAATCCGTAACAACTTTAGCAAAGCACATGAACTAACTCTTGAAGACAGGGCAAAGAATCCAATATAATATGTTAATGATTAAGTGTTACCTGAGTCCTTATTTCTATGCAAATCATTTTAACTCTCAGAGCAGAAAAGGCCAGAATAGTTTATAAAATGTAAACAAAGCTAACATTGCTCTATTTTGAACAAAGTACTATTCAGACAGCCTCACTATCATCCCTTCTCGTCCCCTCCCCTCCTTTCCCTGTTTTTGTCTGTTCCGAGTATCCCTCGGCCCACATAAGGGACAGGCATCTGGTACTAAGGTTTCTGAGCAGTGGCCGGGTGTGGTGGCTCACGCCTGTAATCCTAGCACTCTGGCGGGTGGATCGCTCAAGGTCAGGAGTTCGAGACCAGCCTGAGCAAGAGTGAGACTCCATCTCTACCAAAAATAGAAATAAATTAATTGGACAGCTAAAAATATATAGAAAAAATTAGCCGGGCATGGCGGCGCATGCCTG
>CAUYSK010124733.1:0-25530 GCA_963575035.1 Avahi laniger | reverse complement strand
AAAATAGAAAGAAATTAACTGGACAACTAAAAATATATAGAAAAAATTAGCCGGGCATGGTGGCACATGCCTGTAGTCCCAGCTACTTGGGAGGCTGAGGCAGTAGGATTGCTTGAGCCCAGGAGTCTGAGGTTGCTGTGAGCTAGGCTGACGCCACAGCACTCATTCTAGCCAGGGCAACAAAGTGAGACTCTGTCTCAAAAAAAAAAGAATTTGGCAACAGATGTAATGAAAACACATGCAAATCATAATGAACTGTAGACAGCACCAACATAGAAAACATTATACTGCTGCTCTGGAGTTGAAATATCCCCAAAATAATTAAAAACTACATGTTGAGGGCTGATACAGAGTTTATTGAATTAGATTTTTCTATTTACAACTGAGATCACATCTACATACTATTTTGCTAGTCTACATGGAGGGGTACATTATTTCTAACAAGTTTGACTTAGGAAGAATGGGCTCAATCACACGAAAATGCACTCACACTAATTGTTTTAAAACAGCAGTGCATACAATATACTCCTCCTATAAAGCCAGCTTTGATTAAAAACCACTAATTTCAAATATCAGTCTCTGATTTTGAAGATGAACCAAGATATATACCATATAATTCTAAAATCTATTTTAGCCATTTTGTACAGTTGCTATCTTATTGGACTAGAGTATATATTTTTTAAAAGGACACTGATGGGGGCACCATCTGGTGTTAATTTTAACCAGATAGTTGGCTTCCTCCCTCTCCCCCCAAAAACCTTTGGCCAAGAGTTCTCCACTGTGAAGACTGAAAGGACCTGGTGATACTTCAGCGTAAGTCCCGTTACTGCTTGGAGGTAACAGAAGCAGGCCCACGTCCTCCTTTAATTCTACCACACTACACAACTCACAGTTGGTTCTGAATTAGAACATTTACCATCATACTTAAAAACTTAGGGGCATGGAGAGTCAGCTAGAACAAGGGAAAAGAAAGTCACAGGGGGCGGTAAGTAGGCGGGTATGTGAAAAGCCCAGCTGCGCCGTCCAGCACCAGTGCACGTGTGCTTTCACCGAGTAAACTCGGGAGGCCAACAGCGGCAGACCTGCTCGATTCACCTTCCAAATCAGAACAAGACTAAAGGGCTCAGGCTTGAGTGCTCTACTATGCATAGGTTCCGCCAGTGATGAGGAGCTCATAAGCAGGATCTCTGCTCCTTCTGCACAGCACGATGCATGCACACAGCATGCCCAGCAGCTGTTGGAAGAAAACAACAATGGGGGAAAAGGCTGAAAACTTTTATGGCAAGCGTGTATTTCTTTGCTGGCAAGGGAGTTGTTTCAAAGTTCAATAACCTCAAATCATCAAAAAGGCAATAAAAATGACAGAAGGAATTTCTTATGAGGACATTATTTTTTAAGGAATTACCTGGGCACTAAGCTTCAGCTTCCCTGCCTTATACCCGGGAAATCTTTGCGAGACCAGCAGAGGAGGCTCTCTTACTGCCACCTCTGCTATCGATCTAGAGCAATACTGTCCCGAAGAACTTTCTGCAATGATGGAGACATCCCACATCTGTGTTGTCAAATGTGGTAGCCACTAGCCACATGTGGCTATTGAGCACTTGAAAGGTTGCTAGTGCAACTAAGGAACTGCATGCTTTTATTTAAATTAAATTTAGACACCTGTGGCTAGTGGCTACCATACCAGACAGCGAAGGTCCAGGGAGTGGAATGACTGAGACCATGTGTGTTTAATGGTGGTCTTCTTGGTCATCTGGATTTTGGAGAAATAGGTTTTATAACAATCCACGAAATTCAGTACACGAGTAGCCCTACTGTGGAAAACCAATCCTGATGCCAAAAAATACAGTTTGAAGGTTTTTGTTTCTTTCACGTTTACTCTTTTTGAAACCCAGGTTTGGGTATGGGTATTACATACACATTACTCTTTAAAGGTCACTCTTCCTTCATCGTTTTATTTTAATAAGTCCCTAATCCTGTGGTAGCGTTTTGGAATAGTAATGAAGTCATGCCATGTTATTTTGGGTAAGTAAGAGGATTAATCTGGATTAAAGAGAAAACAATTCTAGAATTTTTGACCTACCATCTCACGAAACAAAAACAGTAACCAGAGGGCTCAAGAAGAGTAAGTTAATTTGCTGTTCTGACTTCCCATTGACAGCGAAAGGCCGGTTATTTGATTTTAAACGGTAAGGCCTTCTGTACATTTGGGGTCAATCTGATTTCAGCAAAATGTACCCAGATCCATAAACAGACTCTCAAAGTTTGAAGTGGAAGATTAACTACTAATAAGACACACACATAAGAAGAGGATATCCTCATTCCAAGTTCTCCATGGTATAAAGTCACACACTCCACTTTCTGTGCTCAGATCGGCCTCCATTCTACCCATTCAGGATGTATGTATGTGCTGCTCAAATCCATCAGTTTTATTACATCATCATTTGCTGAGAGCTTACCAGTGCAAAGCACCTTAAAGACATTTAAAAAGTGGATATTGTTTAAGTTTACTAAACATCTAAAGCCAATTCGACACATGTTTAGTACCTAATTCCTAGAGAAATACATTTCTGTTCACTGTACATCAAAATGTTGTTAAAACAGCTATAAAATCAAACACAATTATGTTCCCAGGCAATGTTAAATTGAGCAATAAAAATGCAAAGCTCAGACATTACTGATTTGCTATGGCAAAAAAAAATATCTCTCTTCCAACCCCCACCTCCTCACATTCCTTTCAGCTCGTTAACTTCCACTGGAAGAGTCAGCATTCTCAAAATGAGGTCTGAAATAAGTATTTCTTTTCTGATTCTTTTATTTCAATTAAGTCAACTTTCATTGATTTAAAACAAATAAGCTTGATATAACCCCACTTGTGCTTGGGGATGAGTCTGTTTTAAGAACATTAAGCTCTACACAGTAACTTCTTACCCTCACCCCTAAGTATTACAGGTCCATTTCCAAAGCTTTGCTGTACTGAAATTTAACTGATTATTGAAAATTTCCAACAACAGACTTGGAAATATCGTACAAATATCTTAGCTCCAGTGTTATTTCTTGTAACGAAATGATGCCCTGCAACACTCAAGTCAGGAGAACTAACCTTCACTTAGCCCACTTAGTTACATTTAATACCCAGAACTGCAGAAACTGCAAAAAATGACAAGTGGTGAGTAAAAAAACCTGATTGCCAAAGCAAAACGTTCTGTAGATACACTATGTAGGCGGTGGTATGGGGAAACAGGCATTCTTATAAAAAAATAAGAATTCTTGCACATTAGAAACACCCTTTTCTGACAAAAATTTGGAAATACCTATCAAAATTCACTCCTACATCCTGACCCCTCAATTTCATGGCTATACATTTTTGCTACTAACAGTCTTTCAACATGAATCCAGAGGGTATTCACACCTTGCATTTTTCTAATAGCAAGACTTACATAAATGCCCATTAATGTCAATTAAAATATGCCCGTAAAATGGAATAGTATGCAGCTATGAAATAAAAAGGAAGGTTTATACCCAAAAGATAGTAATTTGTTTTTAAAAAGCGAAGTACAAAAGGTTACAAACCATATGCTTCCATTGATATGACATTTTGAAATGACAAAATTTTAGAAATGGACAGATGATGGTTGCCAGGGTTTCCGGGGAAGGAAGTGATAGTTATGACAGCGTCACAGGAGGGACCCGATTGGTGTTGGAACTGGTCAGTACCTTGACTGTGGCGGTGGATACAGAAACATACACAGGCTATAAAATCGTACAGAACTGAAGACACAGAAATGGGGAATCTCAGTAAGACTGGCAGATTCCATCAATGCCAATAGCCTGGTTGTGATATTATACTACAGTTTTACAAAATGTTACTGCTGAGGGAAGCTGGACGAAGCACAGCAGGGATCTATCTCCCTGTGCTGTTTCTTACAACTGCAGGTGAATCTACAATTAACTCAATTAAAACCAAAAGCTAGGTACAAAACTGCATCTTATTAGCTTCTATTTACTGTGTGTGTGTGTGTGTGTGTGCGCGTGTATGTGTATACACACACACATATACACACATACACATATATGTTTGTATAAGCACAGACTATTTCTGGAAGGATATAGGTGAAACTAATAGCAGTGGCTGCCTTTACAAAGGGGACTCAAGAACTAGAACTAGAATCAAGACTAAGAGGGAGGCTTACCTTTGACCAAATTTGTATCATTTTATATCATTTGAAAAAAGTTTTATCAAATGGGTATTGTCGATTTTAAAAAACTACCAAAAAGTTATCAATTGGTTTTCCTCAAGTTAAAGAAAAAAATCTGAGCCACTCAAGAGTTAGCCTTTTATACTTTGACTAAAGTTTTTACGGAAGAATTGTTTGGAATTTTTTAAAAAGAGTGTCAGAATTAAGCCAGTCAATCTTAACTACTATCTGGGGGTCTGACCCAAAGTGCTATTTATTTATGTATTTTAACTTATTTTAATGAATAACTGGTAATCAAAAAGGAAGAGGAAGGAAAAAGCAGTCTCAATTTCTTTCACAATTGGCACAAAGACAAGAAAAAGCAACGTGGCCTCGGGAAACAGTTCTCTATGAAAGTTTGCCCTTGATTACTAAATCCTGAGGACATGCCAACTTCAAGAGACGCCAAAGTAAGGACTGACACTTCCCATTTTCCCCATATTGTCTGCAGAGAGCCTTGCCCACAGCAGATACTTAAGAGCTTGACAAATCAAAACTCAGATTTTTGTCTATTACTATGATCACACTCTTTAAATATAAAATTCATAATTGATCATTTGTTAATTTAACAGGCTGGCTACTCTCAAAGCAGCAAAACATCTTGCCAATTAATAAGGCATGTAGCAAAATTTTAAAACCTTCATTTCCTTATATTCAAAAATCCTGTGATAATAACCTACTAGTATTTTTCAGATTTTTCTTTCTTGATCATTTTGGCTCTACCCAAACCCAGATTATTTAACTAGAGCAAAGATCACCAAACATTTTCTTAGAGGGCTAAATATTTCAAGCTTTGCCAACAAGGGGACAAAATTCAGTCTCTACAGTAACTACTCAACTCCGGCCATTTTATCTATTTTATCCAGCTGAAGAGTTAATTAATTGCCAGGTTTCCTAACAGAATTTAGGGATTTAATCTTCTGAGTATCTTAATTTTTAGATATGTAATTGGAGGCAGAGTACAAATAGAGCCAGGGTTTAAGCTTTAGTTTTGCCACTTTCTGTGTGATGTCACAAGTCATATTATCCTTGCTCCCCCTAAATTTTGCAGCAAAACAAAGGGGATTGGGACTGGAGAATCCCCAAGCATCTCTGTAGCTCTAAATTTCAATATCACGATTGACGTACAAGAACAAAAGCCCACTGATCTTTCAGTTATGTGCCTTTGTTCAGGTTTTCCACACTCAGGGCACCGATCCACATCAGATTTTGAATACCAAAAGCTTAGAACATTTATAGGTACTCTTAAAAAACATGTTAGGGAAAATTCTTTTATTATTTCAAATGGATGTTTTTCTCTTAAAACCAATGTTTTTTTATTTTCAAAACCATTAGGTTTTGAGTCCATGAAAGTTCTGAATCCCTAACTTAGACTTGCTGAATTGAAAATGTCAAATTATGGCCGGGCGGAGTAGCTCACGCCTGTAATCCTAGCACTCTGGGAGGTTGAGGCAGGAGGATCACTTGAGCTCAGGAGTTCAAGACCAGCCTGAGCAAGAGCGAGATCCCATCTCTACTAAAAACAGACAAATTAGCCAGGCATGGTGGCATGTGCCTGTAGTCCCAGCTACTCAGGAGGCTGAGGCAAGAGGATCGCTTGAACCCAGTAGTTTGAGGTTGCAGTGAGCTATGATGACGCCACTGCACTCAACCCAGGGTGAGAGAGCGGACTCTGTCTCAAAAAAAAAAAAAAAAAAAAAAAAAAAAAAGGTCAAATCTTTATCAGATATTACTTAAGTCAGGCTGATTTAAATATCAAACTTAAATCAAGTATGGCAGGCATACTTAAAAGACTAGCTAAAATATTTATTAGTTCCCATGGAAATATATTTAATGAGTAAATAAGCTAGTAGACAAATAAGCTAGTTTAACGAGATGAGGGACACAGCTAAACTGACGATTTTCATCAGTCTTCCACATGCATGCTGCATATTTCGTGACCACAAACACCACACATTTCCATAGCTGTTTTGCCGCATGCTAACATGTGCAGCTTTATTACCACATAAAATCATTAAGAATGCACAGATCAGAATTCTACATGAGAAAAGAGTCCTCCCTCATATTTCATTATTTTTAGCTAAATGAATGTGTTTGCACAGATAATCAAAATATGAAACACATCCCTGCTTATCACCAGATTACTGCTATGTTGAGCCACAAAGCAAATGCTCAGAAGGGCAAAGACCATCGCAAATAAAAAGCTAGGCTTTTTAATGAATCATTTCAAGGCTGTTTAAATACCAGCAAAGTAAACAATCACCCTTTTGCCAGTTTAAAAGGCACTTCCCCTTAACACACTAGCTTCTGTTCAAATATACAAAGAGCAGGCAATCCAAGCAATTTACATTTAAACTAGTAATTACATTAGTTTTATCTAACAATTATAAGATATCTACACTTTCTTAAAATAGATTCTCTAGGTCTGATGCTTATTTCAAGAACTGAAAGAATACTCTGAGAACTGGACCTGATGCAAAGGATTTCCAATCATTTTCAAATAGCTACTTGCAGTTGTAAGACTCCTCTAAGGCATTTCCCTAACAGAATTTATAAGACATATCGTATTGCCCGGGTGTGGTGGCTCACGCCTGTAATCCTAGCACTCTGGGAGGCCGAGGTGGGAGGATCGTTTGAGCTCAGGAGTTCAAGACCAGCCTGAGCAAGAGCAAGACCCCGTCTCTACTATAAATAGAAATTAACCAAACAACTAAAAATAGAAAAAATTAGCAGGGCACAGTTGCATGTGCCTGTAGTCCCAGGTACTTGGGAGGCTGAGGCAGGAGGATCACCTGAGCCCAGGAGTTTGAGGTTGCTGTGATTTAGGCTGATGCCACGGCACTCTAGCCCCGGCAACAGAACGAGATTCTGTCTCAAAAAAAGAAAAAAAAAAGATATACTGTATATACTTGAGAAACTAGGAATGTGGAATAGCTGTGTTGAGAAAATGGCCATCTTCCTTATTTAACTGTTTTTAGGTGGGGGTGAAGGATGAGTGTGTGATATTTTTAGGGGGTGAGGAGCAGGGAGCAGATAAAGTGAGAGGTGATTAAGCAATTACCAGCTACTTTGCATAAACTAGCTTGAACTAGCACAAACTAGGGAAGAGGACAACTATTTTCACTGGTAGGAGTTGGGAAAACAGGTCCTCTCAGCTACTGACGATGGCACAGCACACTTCCATATGTACCAAGTGATGTCTCAGACTCCTTGATGGTTGTCAGTCTAAAATATTATAACTAAGTCCACAAATACAGAAGAGGCCAGAACTTCAGTTTTTACTGGAAGGCCTTTCTATAGAGTAATAAAATTGTTTCTTTTAATGTAAGACATTAGTGTTGTAGTACCAGTTGTTGATCTAGCTATACGAATATGTGAAACCCTCAGGGACAGAAAAACAAGAACTGGAAAGAGAATGGCACACAAAAAGATTGAAATATAGGTTTCCATTTCCAAACAGAAATAAAGCAGTACAATTTTTAAAAGTTCTGTGAAGTTCTATTAAAATATCTCCCAAGAATATACTACAACAACAGTTTGTTTATAATATTTTTGTGCAGATCACCCACTAATCAAGGCAAGAAAATAAGGCAAAGAGTCCACTCTGGTTTCTTTAGACCATTCTGGGTCTAGGTCTACAGAGAAGAAATGAAAGATGCTGGAAACTGGTGGCTAAACCTCAATCTTGTCCAAGTTACCTACACATACAAAGATTCACCATACTTAGTGATTAAAACCATTCAGGGCTGACCTCAGAGAACCAGCTCGTTCTGGTGACAACTCCTTGGCCAGCTGTGCTTACCTGAATGGCTGCGAACGCCAGGGCTGCCCAGATAACATGCATCATGATTTCTTGTAGCTTCTTCACAACTAGAGCCTCACACCCCTGTAACAAACATGTAGTCATCCTCACCAGAAATTCTTTTTTAAAGTGAAAGCTTCAGATTCACAGATTAGTACTCATTGACAGAAATGAAAATGACAGAGACTGAAAGCGAGAAAAAAGATTACATGGTTAGAATAACTTACAGAGATGTAATTAAAGCAAAAGATAGTACCTTTTAAAATAATTCACAGTAACAAAATGGCATTCAAGACAAGCAAAAGGGGGTAGAAAAGAAGTTCCAGGCGGTGGTAACACAGTGAGAACCAGGTCTCGTGGTAGACTCAAGTTTTGGTCAAAGGACTCACCTCGGCATAGAGGTCAGAGGGGTGGGCCAGACTGCCATTACAGCTGCTGGCAGTCTCTCTGCAGCAGCTAAGAGGGACACTCTGGTTTTTGGTTTCTTTAAACCAATCTGTATTTTCCCAGTCTGAGTAATTGTGAATTCCACAACAGCGCAGCTAGAAGAGAAGAGAATAGATGGCTGAATTTCAGGGTTCCATACACTATAAAGCTTTCAGATAAGCTACTCTAAACCAGTGATGTCCAACAGAACTTACTACAATGATGGAAGGTCTGCACGGTCCAACAGGGTGGCTACTAGCCATATGAAGCCCCACTGAGCACTTAAATTGTGGTTAGTGTGACCAAGGAACTGAATTTTTAACTTAAATTTAAATAGTTAGACATGGTTACAGTGGTTCTAGAATCTTTACATGAAAAGCACATTGCCTATAAGGGGTAGTTTCAGCTAAGGAAAATCTTCATACCTTACATGTTAAATATCTGGTTCCAAGTTAAATATTACTTTCAATGACAAAGTGTTTAAAATGTTTTGTCTGAAATGTCTGGGATTTGCTTTAAGACAACTGAGCACACAATATGTGGGGTTAATAAATAAAACAAGATTAACAGAAAGTTTATAATTTTTCAGGCAGGGTTATGGGTACAAAGATCTATTATACTACTCTCTCTACCTCTGTGTATGTTTTTAATTGTCCATGATAACTTTGTTTAGCAGTTTCGTGCCTTTTCTGCTCTTTCTAAAGGTATATGCAGACTTCCCTCCTGCCCTAGAGTCTATCTGGATTCCCATCCTTCCTGTGACACATACCTCTCTTCCATTATGACCCCTAAAAATTCCTTGGCTGGGGGAGGGGAGAGCACCGGGGTTGGCGAGGGGATAGTCAGATCACAAAAAAGCTTAAGACACTTCTTATCAGGCTAGATGATGTTGAAATAAACTTATCAAGCGTGAAGAGTGCAGAAAAATATTGGACACATCAGGAGGATAAACATGGCTGTGAAGGTACATGGCTAATTTACACAGTGATACCAGTTAGTTTAATGTTGACCCAGTAGTGACTGGCCTTCAAAACCAAATTTTGCCTCAGGAAAGCTCACCTGTCTCTGTACATAATCAATAGCCCGGCTAGCAGCATCAGGGTTGGTTCCATTGTAGGTCTTATACACTTTCTGAATGCTGCGATCAACCTCATTTTCCACCTGAATCAAAACAAAGAATTCAGTCCCTCAAAAATACTGGTAAAAGTAACATTGGTTGAGGCTCCAGCTAAAGTACCTAAATGTTTGCAAATTGTCAGATCTCTGTGAATTTCTTATGAGAAAAAAGTTTTCTCCCGTCCTGCCTTCATACAGATTCAAAGAGCCACGTAAAAATTCAGACATATTATATCACACAGATTAAAGCATGCAAAGAGAAGATTGTGCGCAAGATGGCAGGCTAACAATGTATTCAAAAGAGAGAAAGAAGTTGAATCTTGGAATAGATGTCCTAAATTATAAATGGATACCCTTCCTTTTTCAAATAAGTTTTCAATGTTTCTCAGAAGACCTACTCATTTTCCTTTCCTAAATTAGGTATAAATAAAACAACTCTGAAGCCCCCATTAGATACCTGTGGGACAAACACCAACATGATTTCCATTTTACTTATTCAACGTTTAGAGTTGGCTCAATGTGTAAAAGTAATCAGCAAGTTAGGAAAAAAACAGTCCTTAAAAGTGGTGCTTTATGAAAAAGCTGCTGTTCAATGTATGTCAAAGAGGAGACAGGAAATAAACTTCATAACTTGTAACAGTGATGTGATAAGACTATAAAATTATAACCAGAGCACAGGTAGGGACATGACCCATTGCATTTTTCAGGCACAGTTGTATGGTGCCTTACATATCAATGGTTTGAATGTGAGGTTGAAATATCATGCTTTTGACTTAAAACTGTTGAATTATAATGAAAATGATTCCAGTATGTCTTTATCATGGCTCTAAAATTACACCCAAATTAATTTAAAACAGCTTAAATGGTACTATGGGTGGAAAGCAAAATCAGGCAAAATAGAAAGGAAGGAAACGGAAAGAAAAGAAGAGGGAATGACTGAAAAAGAGAAAGAGTGGTAGGAAGGGAGTGCTGGCAAAAGCTGCTCTGGCATTCAAGGTTGGACCCTTGTTTCCCAGGACAGGTGTGGAAGGTAGGATCACAACGATATGTTTTTCTATATCCAGGACCAAGGCATTTTTGAAAGAGGCAATGGAAAATGAAATCCTCACTTTAGTTCTTCTAAGACAAAAATCAGAAAATTCAGGCTGGGCACAGTGGCTCACGTCTGTAAATCCTAGCATTCTGGGAGGCTGAGGAGGCTGAGGTGGCAAGATCCCTTGAGCTCAGGAGTTTGAGACCAGCCTGAGCAAGAGCCTCTACTAAAAATAGAAAAATTAGTCAGGTGTCGTGGCACGCGCCTGTGGTCCCAGCTATTCAGGAGGCTGCGGCAGGAGGATCACTTGAGCCCAGGAGTTTGAGGTTGCAGAGAGCTGTGATGATGCCACTGCACTCTAACCAGGGCAACGAAGCAAGACTCTGTCTCAAAAAAATAAATAAAAATTGGAAAATTTATATTCCCCCCCAATATAGGGACTCTACAGGCTTAGGACATTTGAACAAACTTCTCAGCTGATTATTCACTTGTAGCCATAAATACCTATAGTCAACAACATAATTAAAACTGTGTTATATTAAATGAGACTAGAAGTCTTGATATGTAAATAATTGCTAATTAACTTTGGATATTTAAAGGATTGGCTAAACAAAAAAGGCAAAAGAAAATGCTGACTCTGATAAAATAAATTTGTTCTATTTCAATTGAAAAATATAAATCACCCTTTAAAGCATTATGCGAATTATAGGAGACAACATACCTTTGCTCTGTAAACGTATCCCAAAACCACTACGACAACTTCTGTGACAAAAACCAAGAGCAGGATGATAACAAACTGCAAGGAAACATTGTGAAAAATTAAATACAAATGAAAAAAACCTCTAAATGCACTTGATAAAACAACAATGACCAGAGATAACTGCTAGAAGTCCAAGACAAGTGCTACTTCTATTCCAATTATAAGAGCCAAAGAGACTACAGAATTCCACGTTCAATTCAAGGGGAGTAACAGAAGAAACACTCCAGCAGGTTCTGACGACACACGCAGTCAGCGGCGTGCTAACGTACCGTGGCGAGTCCACAGCGACTTTCCCGGATCGTGGCACAGCAGCCGATTAACCCAATAATGAAAAGCAGGGCTCCCACAGCTATGATCACCACAGCGGGAATGAGAGTGTACACATCTTCAAAGAAGTGGTCATAGTCATCGTAAGTGATGAAGACGTAAGCTCCCACGTAGCATAAAATGCCAGCTGCTCCCTGTAGAAAACAAGGTCAGAGCACTGGTCTCTAAGCCGTGACAGTAAAAATATTTCCTACTATCATTTAGTAGTAGGTTAAAATTTAATGAGTTCTCATCACTTTTAAATCTATTTGTAGACTTTTTTCAGTAAAGCTTAAAAGTCTATTTCATTATTAAGCATATTTCTTGACTACATAAAATTCAAAAATTTTCCCAAGTTTACCTACTTTTCAATAACTGACAGTTCAGCTAGGACCAAGAAACCATGAGTCAAAGAAATAACACAGATGACAACACCCCTTCCACACACTCCCCACAAAGGCTTATCTGTGGCGCAAATACATGTCCAGTAGGGATCAGAGGGGTGGGAGGTCTCTGCTCCGTGGAGTTGCTCTCACCAAATGGGGAAGTCAGGCACCTCCGAGTGACAGCGCTAGGATTTGGACTCAGGCAATTTGACTCCATACTCTGCACTTCTAAATCTCTGCCCCCTTCGGGGAAAGAAAATATAATAATAGTGAACATGATACCCATTTCCAAAAACTGGTTCTAGAGATTGTGAAATAGTAAAGCCAGAGGGCTCAGCCACTAAAGAACATTCCACTTTGATCTCTTTGTTCCTGACAATGGCATTTCTCAAACTCCATGTGACTAGGATCTCCTGAGGGTCTTACTAAACTGCAGTTTCTTATTCAGTAGGTCTGGGGGGGCCTGAGCATCTGCATTTCTAACAAGCTCCTTGTGATGCTGATGCAGCTGGTTCTTGGAGCACAGTCTGAGTAACAAGGTGTTGGAGACCTGAAGGGAAAGTGAATGTGGAAAGTCACGGAACAGGTATGCCTTATTTCAGCTGCTGCTCCAGGCGCCCTTCTCTAGCTGCAGAGTTTGACACACGTTTTCTATCATTGTCAATTTTGCTATCGTTGGGTACCCCTCTGTGCTGACAGCCCAATACCACTAGCTTATTATGCAAATAAGCAAGTGCAGTGTCAGATTAACTGTTACAACATTTAGTTTAATGAGTTATCATGTGTAGAACCCTTCGAGACTTTCAGAGGAAAAGAATTATTTCACCATCCTTTAAAAATTGACATATAAATCATCTTCAAACTAGAAAACAGACTCCACAATGGCAGTGGAAATATCATTAACTCCTCTGAACCTGAAAACTCAATTCACTTCTTAAATCTATGAAATCCAGTAAATCTGGGCATCTTCAGTCTATTTTCTTATACTAGGAAATTATAATCATTGTCAAATCAGGAAGAAAAAGACTCCATTTATGTAAAGTTGGGAAAGTAACTTGATTTTTTTTTTTTATAACATAGACTGTTTAAAATGAGAAGACAACCAGAATAATGAAGACAATTTTAAGAAACGTATTGTTGTTAAACTCCCTTCCTCTGGCTTCAGAGAGGCCCCACTGTTGGTTTTCTTCCTGTTTCCCCAGCTGCGCACTTTCTCGCTCTCTTTATGGACTTTTCTTTACCAGACTCAGAACTGTTAGTGATCTGCAGGCTTCTATCTTCGGCTTCATTCTCTACTCATTCTCTGGGCTCTCCTTGGGCTACGGTAGCTGTGGCTTCACTAGTCCCCGCAGCTCACTCCCTGAGCTATTAGTATCATCTCAAACCTACAAATTTCCATCTGCTTTCCTGCTCACTCCAGCCAACCTTCCCTCACATTCCTAGCATAGCGGAAGGCACCAGACAGCTCACTTTTCTAGGCAAGTACCTGAAGGTCACCCTGTACTCTTTTCTTGTCCTGCCCCTATATCCCATCAATCACCGAACTCCTTCAGGTTTACTTCCAAAACATTACCTGAATGCCTCGACTTCTCTTCAACTGTACCGCACTGCTTCTGTCTTAATTTGGGCCTTATCATTGTTTACCCTAAATCTCTTTTTTTTCCTTTCCCCCTTTTTTTTTTGCAGAAAAGGAAGCCATACAAAGCAATCATCCTAAATCTTACTTGCTGATTTTCCCTGCCCCTTAATATATTCTTTGTATTACCAAGATTATATTTGTTAAAAATACAAACTAGATCAAGGCTTAGCCTTGCTTAAAATCAGGATGTGGAAAGTAAGTCTTCTGATGAACCAAGCCCATTCTCCTTGCTTTTACACTCAAACTTCATTACGCTTCATATACCCCAAACAATATAAAACTATTATATGTAAATGTACCACATCTCTCACTTCTTTACCTCTGCTGTTCTTTCTGGAATGCTCTCTCTTCTTCTGCCTGGGAACTCATTGCTCTTTAAGATGCAGCTAAAATGTCACCCTTTCCTTTTGGAAGCCATTCTTGACCATTTCAGGCTAGATTAGGTGCCCTTTGTCCACGTACATATTGATCTGTGCATAGCTCTAACAGAGCATTTATTAAAACTGTTGCAGTTATAGCTATACATGTTTCAATATCCCTTCAGAGCACAAATTGTACCCAACTGCCTTTCAGCCTTGTATCACCACCCATCATCTAAAACAGTGCTTGGCACATGGCAGGTATATATTAAAATTTATCGAGCACATCTCATTGTATCCCTTCCCTCTCATCTCTAACATAAGCTTTGTTTTGTATTTGCTTTGTTTCTCTTAGGCCCAATGTTTACAGTTTTTAATTCACCATTCAATTATGATTTGGAAACTTAATCCACCTTACTGAATTCTAATGGCCATCACATCAAGAATATATTAGTTTATAAAAGGTTTTCTATCATAAATATAATGCTGCACTTATAGCAACCATGCCTGTTCAAAGGTCCTCAGAGGTCGCTGGCATAAATGCTTTTGAGGCGTAGTAGTGTGGAATGAATGTGAGCATAGGGAAAGGAAATGAGGAGACACAGATTAATTTTAATTTGGCTGCATTTATTACAGAAGCATGTGGACTACTTAACACTCTTACCAGATACTACTTTTTCTTGACTACGTGTGTGATATATGTTCATAACAGGTATATAGACATACATTTTGCTAAAGTAAATAGTATCAGTCCTCAAGCTGAATTAAAAGCAATCCTAGGCCAGTTGCAGTGGCTCATGCCTATAACCTGAGCACTTGGTGAGGCTGAGGCAGGAGGATAGCTTGAGGCCAGGAGTTCAAGACCAACCTGGGCAAAATATCGAAACCCTGTCTTTACAAAAAAAGAAAATTTAAAAATTAGCCAGGCGTGGTGGTGCATACCTGTAGTCTCAGCCATGTGGGAGGCTAAGGCAGGAGGATTACTTGAGCCCAGGTTGCAGTAAGCTATTGATGACCCACTGCACTCTACCCCGGTGGGGGGGGGAGAGGAAGGAAGGAAGGACAGATGGACTGAAGGAAGGAAGGAAGGAAGGGGAAAGGGAAGGAGGGGAAGGGAAGGGAAGAAGGAAGAAAGAAAAGAAAGAAAAGAAAGAAAGAGAAAAAAGAAGCAATCCTAAATATGACTTAATCAAATTTTGTCCAATTTGTTTTCACTAGTCATCTCTTTATTCTTTAGATTCTTAGCTCTTCTTATTCCAAAAGGCAAGTTTTAGCCTACATAAATTTGAATGAAAGCAGGATAACATTAGAGGATATATGCACTCAACAATTAATCTGAAGCATAGGGCACTGAAGAACTACTTGCATTTTAGATATAAAATGATGAGTTTTCAACCTAAAGAGATTCCTGAGACTCACACTTAGTGCCACTTGGAAATGGGTCCAGTGAAATGCTTCCCCGGATGAGTGCTGATACCCTTCCCCCAGGCAGAGGCACTCATCTGAAATTGAGACCGCAAGAAGGCGGAAAACAAACCACCACCACAGACAACCAGACTTAGACAAATAGAATGGAGGCGATGCCATTTGTAAAGCTGCTGCTTCTTTCCTGGTAGACCCAAGAGCAGTTTCTTTTCCCAGGCTGCAAACCAGTCAATATCCAATTCAGGCAGCAGGGATGAGAACATAATAGAGCTCTATTTGGCAACATAACAGTGGGAAGTGACTTAGTTGCACACACAAAAGCAGAAACAAGACTGACTGCTGTTATAAAGCCTATACAAATGGCCAAGAGAAGTGGTTAACGCCAATAATCTTAGCACTCTGGAAGGCCAAGCTGGGAGGATCCCTTGAGCTCAGGAGTTTGGGACCAGCCTGAGCAAGAACAAGACCCTGACTCTACTAAAAACAGAAAAAGTAGTTGGGCATTGTGGCATGCACCTGTAGTCCCAGTTACTCGGGAGGCTGAGGCAGGAGAATCCCGTGAGCCCAGGAGTGTGAGGTTGCAGTGAGCTATGATGACGCCACTGCACTCTACCCAGGTGACAGAGTAAGACTGTGTCTCGAAAAGAAAAAAAAAAAGGAAATTGAACCTCACTTCCCCCACTTTAAAAAAAACCACTATATAAATCAAATTATGTTTAACTAGTGGCTGTGTTTCCTAAATTGAAAACAACTTAAAAATATTCTGCTTTTAATGAAATCTGTATACACTGTTTCCATCTTAAGCTGTATAATAAACAATTGATGAAATGACACCACTTACTCTGAAAATACAGAGTAGGTGGTAACAGGAGAAACAGTGCAGTTTGTACGGTAAATGCAGAGGAGGTTATAAGTAACTCCTAACTAGTATGCGTAGGGACTTTCTAATGTAGAAGCCGTGGGTATTAGAAACGCTGAATCAAAGGTGAGCTTGGTTAAATTCTTCTTCTGGAGCGCTAGGATGGGACTGGGATCTATCAAAGGATCTGGGCTTTGCCAACACAGCAGCTGCCAAGGGTGGAGGGGAGAAGGCGAGGGCAGGAGGGAGGTGCAAAAGAAGAGGAGATGAAATGTAGATCTTGGAAGCAGCTGAACTGCTTTAGTCACTGATGAGAAAATCTGAGCCTATAAGGAGGATTTGTGCCAGGACAGTATACTAAAAATATTCATCCTTTTTACAAAGAAGTGAAAGGAAATTTAAAGGAAAGGCTGAGATCTGAAACTACAGAAAGAATAATTAAAAAAAAAATTCTTCTTTATCTTTTAATAAGCCTATCTATGTTCTATTAAGTCACAGAATTTTAAAACTTTAAGAGAGCCTGTGCATTTCTATGACACCAAGCTGTTCCTCTAAAAGATAAAGCTATCTTGTTATAAAATTTTGGAAGTACATGAGTTCCAAAAGTATGATACTTCATTTTATTCCTTTATTATTCTTCTACATATGCACAAATGTGGAATCTCTTAAAGTAAGAAATTCCATACTTACATAAGATAGCTTTTTCTACAGTTTAGAAGTTGGTGTTTGGGGGAGGTAATTTTCAAATTCTCTATAAAAGAAACATGAGCTGATAAAATGCTAAATTCCTTCATTTCCATCAACCACAGTGTAACGTGCCATTGAAATATGGCAATATTAAAAATGAAACAGACTTGTTACAAACTGGGAGACAAAGTAGCTCTGCCATCAAGTGTGTCTGTATGGAAATTTAGAAATGCGAAGGCAAAAGCATCCCACAGAACAGAACTGATTTCCTACAGTGGTGTGAAGCAGACATGGATGATTCAAGTCCAGAACTGGTGAGAATCAGCACAATGTAACAATGAGGAACCATCTGGACTTCACTCAGCTAAAAGCACAGTGCCCTGCTTGCCTGTGTGAACTGCTCCTTTGGAGTGATTTTTTGCTTCAAAGAATCAACTGGTAAAGCAGAAGTGATTGGAATGCTGGGAGAAAGAAAAAAATAAGTCAAGAGGAGAAAGCCTGGTTAAAAACTGTTGTGTACTCTATAAGAAAGCATATGTTAAAAGCAGAGAGAGAGGGAAAAAATGGGAAGAAATACATTTTATGGACACATTTTTTAACATTTAATATGGAGCTTCTTGCACAGCCATTAGTTTTAATTTTTATTTATTTATTTATTTTTGAGACAGAGTCTCACTCTGCTGACCGGACTAGAGTGCCGTGGCATCAGCCTAGCTCACAGCAACTTCCAACTCCTGGACTCAAGCGATCCTCCTGCCTCAGCCTCCCGGGTAGCTGGGACTACAGGCATGCGCCACCATGCCTGGCTAATTTTTTCTATTTTTAGTTGTCTGCTTAATTTCTTTCTATTTTTAGTAGAGAGGAGGAGGAGGAGGTCTCACTCTTGCTCAGGATGGTCTGGAACTCCTGACCTCAAGGGATCCTCCCACCTCGGCTTCCCAGAGTGCTACGATTACGGGCGTGTGCCTGGACCACATTAGTTTTTTATATACCTCACTTGTCTCTGCAAAGAATCATTGGTAATTTCATACAGTGCACTTCTGAAAGCTCCCAAAACCTAGTGCCATTACAAGTGCCTCAAAATCATCTTAAGTCTTTTCTTTTTTTTTTTTTTTTTTGAGACCGAGTCTCGCTATGTTCCCCGGGCTAGAGTGCCGTGGCATTAGATTAGTTCCCAGCAACCTCAAACTCCCAGGCTCAAGTGATTCTCTTGCCTGAGCCTCCCAAGGAAGTGAGACTACAGGCATGCACCACCACACCAGCTAATTTTTCTGTTTTTTGTAAAGCTGGGGTCTCACTTTTGCTCAGGCTGGTCTCAAACTCCTGGCCTCAAGCAATCCTCCAGACTCAGCCTCCCCAAGTGCTAGGATTACAGGTGTGAGCCACAGCACCCAGTCCATCTTAAATCTTTTAGCATTCTACTTACTATAATATTCTCCAGTCCAACCATGCTTTGTTTCAACTTTGACTTACTCTGATAAAATAGTTCATGTCACTAAACACAATTACTCCTTTACTAAATCCACTGCCTGCGTATTTCATTTATTCTATCAACTTTCAAGGAAAAGACTATTCCAAAGACTTCAAATCCTCTTTCAGAAATTAAAGCTATTCTTATCAAAATTTCTGAAGCTACTAAAGTATCATTTTCTGCCTAACAAATTGGTCAATGATAAGGCTGAGCAGTATTCAAAGACGCATGAGGGTACAGAGAGAAGGGCCTTTAGCCTGAAGGGAGTATCGATTAATACAGATGACCTTTTTTGAAAGCAATCTGGCAACGCACTGCTGCCTTTACAGCTACTAACTCCACTTGCAGCACTCTATCCTTAAGGAAATAAGTTAGATGGAAACAACGATGTGTGTAGAAGGTTTGTTCATCAAAATGTTTTAACAAAATTGTGATTGTAATAGCAAAAGCAAAAGCCTTAGTATCCAGAGGTGTGCTTGCATTACAGCCCTGAAATATTTTGTTAAATCATAACAACATGTTTGTGGTGTGTTAGCGGAAAACCACACATATATCACATAACAGACATTTTAAAAACAAACCAAAATGTTCATACTGATTGTCTCTTGGTGGTAGAATTATGGGTGATGTTAGCTTGTTTTTTGTGGGTTTTTTAAAATACTTTTTAGTGACTTCTTACAAAAGCAAATTATTACTTGCATAATTAGAACAATATTTAAAATTATGTCTGAAATGGAGACTTTGCTATTCTCTCCCAAATGAATTCCTAGATACGTCCTTAACCACCAACATAAAACAGGCATCTCTTCAATTCCAAATACTGTAGACACCTCTGCCAAGCTCTCCCATGTATCACTTTTCTCAGGTCTATGTGGCCCTGACTCATCCTTTAGATATTTTCTGATTATCTAACACAATTCTGATTCTTTCAGTGCACATCACACATCTCACCTTTCAAGAAAACAAGTTTTAAAAAATCCTACTTGAATTGGATTTTTAAAATTTTGATAATAAGCCACTTTTGCCATCGACATCACATCATTACTGCCATTATTCTTAAATAAGAAATATTTTAATCCTCTTAAACCGTTCTTTCTCTGAGGATATTCCAAAGGTCATGGTCCTCAATTCTGCTCTATTTTTACTTTTTCTATATTTGGTTTTTATAATCATTGTTTATCCAGCTTCACAAAGTTTGTTCAATTTAATCCAATTTATACCTACCAGTTGAAAGACTCAAAAGTTCAAATGGCAAATGAAATTGGAGAACAACCAGCTGCCACAGCCAAATTATTGTAACAGCATGAAAACTGACTACTTTCAGACTGCAGGACTCCAGGGGTCATCTGAGAAGCATGGAATTTAAACATGCATTTTGAGACCCTCATTGCTCCACCCTACTCCGAGAAAAGAGTCAGTTATAACTATAGGAGCCTGGAGTACTTAACCTTTATAATACTAGAGTTTGTCCATGTTTGGGTTGTGTGTTTAACTTTAATCAGTAGTGGCAACAACGTAAAATACAATATGTCAACATTTATATAAACATCCTTTAGATTAAAAATATATAAATGCAAATAATCTTTCTCATTTATTTACTCTGCCCAGCTATTAAAAGGAAGGGGTAAGGAGAAGGCGGAAAAGATAATATTTTTCAAGGAAAACTTGAGACCATCCGTAAGTATGGTTTTTGGGAGAAAGGTGCATCTAGAAATTAAATTCAATGAAGAGTCTGCCCCTTCTCCCCATTAGCTGTCAGATAGCAGGGACTATGTTGATACTCTTCATATTTCTCATAAACAGGCATTTACTGAGTAAATGATTCTTAGAGTATACTTGTTTGGTGCAAGTACACATTTTATGGAATGAATTTTCTGTTAAAAAATGACTGTTAAAAAATGACTCAAATTGGATCTTATGGAATAAAATTCATCAAAATATTTCAAAGCATGATAAATATCCTACAAAGCTAATAAACAACTTACTCCTTAAACTGCAACTAAAGAGAGCTCTCCTGCTGACTCCAAGTTCTAAATATTAATAATTACTCAGGGCCACAAGGCTCTTGGTCAGTGGACAGATGACTAAGAATATACTAACACTGGAAATATTCATTTTCTTAACTGTCAAAGACAAATTAAGAAATACATTTCCTATTACGTACCATGACTTGCTTACTGACAAAGTTAACTTTTCTTCTAGACAATTGAAAAGCAATTATGAAAAAACTGTTAGCTGAAGGTGTGTTCCAATGACATATTCTTTGTCAGAGCAGTCATTCATAGCAGGAGAAATACAGGAGGCAGAAAAGCAAATTCCATGACGTCAGATAAAGGATCCGGTTTCAAAGTATCATATTACCAACTCGAATGTGTAGGATGTGCTGGAAACACGAAGTATGCACAGGATTTGTGAGGAGGAAAAAACCCTTGAAATATTTCACTATAAATTTTTACTTCTTAAACAAAAGAAATGAAGGTATACATGCAAGTATATTCTTTCTTGCCTTAGGGCCTATCACCTGTTCCCTCAGTCTTGAATTCCCCCATCTCTTCCAAATCACTCCAAATTGGCTCCTTCTTATACTCCAGATTCTTTGCCAACCTAAAGCAGCCAGCCAATCACTCTATCACATCACCCTGTTTTAATTCCCTGCATGACACACCACTATTTGATCTTTTTCTTATTTTTAATTGTCTTGCTCCACCAGAGAGTACGTAAGAATAGGGATCTTCTCTGTCTTTTTCACCATTTATTGACAACAGAAGCACAAAGCAGGTGCTCAAATATTGTTATATTTGTTTAACAAAGCAATTTTCCTTAATGTATACATTCACACAGGTAAGTGTGATAAGTTTTTTTTAAGGTAGGGTGAATTTTAGAAGTTATGTATGGCTTTCAAATAAGATTTATATGTACGTAGGGTATTTCAGATGAGTGAATCATGATTAGTAAAGGTGCTACATTCCACAGTTGTTTTTAAAGGCATTTATTTAAAAAGTCTTTGACTTTCTTGTGGTACTTCCCCCCCTCTATAGGCGTTTCAGTCTCACTATCACCTGTCATAACAGATGAAAAATGGCCTAAATAGATATTCAAGATTATAAATTCTACAAGCATGGACAAAGCTTTCTCTTACAGCCCCTGTAATGCCTAAGATAAATATAAGCAAAATAAATATTAATCAAGTAGTTTTTCTAATAGGGTAGAAGAAGTTAAGGTAATTTGTATAACACAGGACTTGATTAAGTAATCAATTAACTTCTTGGAATGAAAACTGGATATTAGAAAGTACTGATTTATACTTATTTTAGATGAAGCCTCCTGGGTCAGATCAATTTGACCTACCAAATTAAAAAGGCTGCCTGGGCTGGGCACGGTGGCTCATGCCTGTAATCCTAGCACTCTGGGAGGCTGAGGTGGGAGGACTGTTTGAGGTCAGGAGTTCGAGATCAGCCTGAGCAAGAGCAAGACCTGGTCTCTACTAAAAATAGAAAAATTAGCCAGGTACAGTGGCACATGCCTGTAATCCCAACTATTTGGGAGGCTGAGGCAGTAGGATAGCTTGAGCCCAGGAGCCTGAGTTTGCAGTGAGCTGTGACTGCGCCATGAACTCTATCGTGGACAACAGAATGAGATCCAGTCTCAAAAAAAAAAAAAAAAAATCCTGCCTGACCTTGGTCATCTATAGAATACACTAATGACTATTTATTACAACAGCCTTCACATTTTAGTCATTTACCTCAAACACTCCTAACCTTCTTCAATAAATCACCATGTGTCTAGCACTAATACACTTACATTTAAAGCTATACCACTCCATAAAAACGAAGAGACTGGGTACTTTATAAAGTAGGGGATTTTATTTCTTACGGCTGTGGTGGTTAAGAAGTTTAAGGTTGAGGGGGCTGTATCTGGTGAGGGCCTTCTTGCTGGTAGGGACTCTAGAGTCCCGAGATGGCACAGGCCATCACATGGTGAGGGGCTTGAGCATGCCACCAGTCTCATTCCTGTGACAATTTATTAATCAATTAGTCCACGAATGGATTAATCCTGCGGTCCCCGATCCCCAGGTAGCAGACCAGTAGCCATCTGTGGCCTTTCAGGAACCAGGCCGCACAGCAGGAGGTGAGTGGCGGTGAGTAAGCGAAGCTTCATCTGTACTTACAGCCACTTCACCCACCACCCCCACCACGGCCCTGTCCTGTGGAAAAATTATCTTCCACGAAACCGGTCCCTGGTGCCAAAAAGATTGGGGACCGCCGGATTAATCCATTCATGAGGGCAGAGGCCTCATGCCCCAATCACCTCTTAAAGGTCCCACCTCTCAATTCTGCCACATTGGGGATTAAGCTTCAGCATGAGTTTTGGAAGGGACAAACATTCAAGCCATACCAGGAACTCTCTATTTTCCACTAAGACAACTTTCAGGGTTTTAGAAATGATTAGTTCCCCTTTTAGTTTGTACCTTTCCACAAAAACATTCTTAAACTGCATTATCCAAAACTATCTATACCCAATCAATATTAATGATTTTGGCTGTCAGATCATTTACTGTCTATTTCAGGTACATATCTATTTCTATATCGCAGCTCAATGAACTGTGAACTACCAAGGGAACCAGAAATCAAGACATAAGAAGGTGTAGTTTAAAGATCTTGCCAAAGCAGGCCTGGTATGGTGGCTCTGCCTGTAATCCTAGCACTCTCAGAGGCCAAGGCAGGAGGACTGCTTGAGGCCAGGAGTTCGAGACCAGCCTGCGCAAGAGCAAGATCCCCTTCTCTACAAAAAATAGAAAAAATTAGCTGGGTATGGGAGGCTGAGGCAGGAGAATTGCTTGAGCCCAGGAGTCTGAGCTTGTCGTGAGCTTTGATGACACTGCACTCCAGTCAAGGTGACGTAGCAAAATTCTGCCTCAAAAAAAAAAAAGAAAATAATATTGCTAAAGTAATTAAACTTTAACACTTATCAGCAATCAGCCATTATCATTGGATAGTGAAAAACCAGTGCCACAGAGTTAAGTCTTCATTTACTGAAGTTGCCCAAGGGTCCCTAGATAAACTTTTGATATGCTCTATATAGAGAATGTTCTTACATCTCAAGGCATAAAAAAAGGAGGGAGGAGGCCGGGCGCGGTGGCTCACGCCTGTAATCCTAGCACTCTGGGAGGCCGAGGCGCGAGGATTGTTTGAGGAGTAGGAAACCAGCCTGAGCAAGAGTGAGACTCCGTCTCTACTAAAAATAGAAAGAAATTAATCGGACAACTAAAAATACATAGAAAAAATTAGCCGGACATGGTGGCGCATGCCTGTAGTTCCAGCTACTTGGAAGGCTGAGGCAGGAGGATCACTTGAGCCCAGGAGTTTGAGGTTGCTGTGAGCTAGGATGATGCCACGGCACTCTAGCCTAGGCAACGCAGTGAGACTCTGTCTCAAAAAAAAAAAAAAAAAACAAGGGTAATCAACTGTGCCTAAGGGGTCGGAGAAGGCTTGCAAGAGAAGGTGTTCTTTCAGCTTATTCTTGAAGGATGAGAACAAGTATATGAGGTAGAAGAGGTAGTGGCAGTGCCTGCTGGGAAAGGCACAGACTTGTAATTAACGTGAGTGATGGGCAGGAACCTAGGAAGGAAGGGTAAAGCTAACAAGTAAAGGGCCTCCTGTGCCTTGTAAATAAGTTTAACAGTGGGGGCCATCTAAGGTTTTAAAAAAGAGAATTGTGATCAGTTTTACTTCTTAGAAACTGCTCTGGTGTAGAACAGGAAAGAGAGAGAGTCTAGAGGACGGGAGTAATTAAGGGCCATTACAGGAAAGGGACCATGAGAAGCTGAACTAAGATCAAATGCAACAGGATTATAAAGTGGAGATTGGCAGTGTGTGCAGGGCAATTGTACGTAGAAGATGGGAGAAGAGGAATAACTTTAGAGAGGACTGAGTGGTACCTTTGAGAGGAAAGAAAGGATTAGGGTTGAGGGGGTGATTGTTTTCAACAGGGAGAATCTTTGAAGAGCTTTCTGGAATCCAGGTGATATTTAGCAATCCAGTGGGTTTGTTATTGAGAAGAGAGGTGGGGGCTGAGTACTTAGAGTCTTAGCTTAGACAGAATCACCCAGAATGAGCAGGCAGAACAGGAATGAGCTGTGGAAGGAAACGGAGAGGCAGCCACAGGTATAGTAGAGCCATTAGTGGTGGCCTGAATGCCCGGGATGGACCAGAGGGGACCTTGGTATCACATGCCACT
This sequence comes from Avahi laniger, assembly GCA_963575035.1. Taxonomy (NCBI): domain Eukaryota; kingdom Metazoa; phylum Chordata; class Mammalia; order Primates; family Indriidae; genus Avahi; species Avahi laniger. Next base: position 786 of record CAUYSK010124733.1, on the reverse strand, counting down.
GAGTGGTTACCTAAAGCAGTTTCACTAGAGAGGTACTAGCCAGTATTCTTGGAATCGATTCTTCTGCCAATGATGTATTTACTTTTTACTGTGATATATTTCATACATACAAAATGAGTTTATGTGTATATATACACCTACATATATGAAATAAAAATCTTAAATATCCGTGTACCTTCTTTAAAAAAAATAGAACATTACCAGTTCCTTTGGAACTCCCGTTCTCCAGAAGGTGATTGTTTTGGTGCTTCAGCATGAATAAGCAGATTTTAAGCTTAGAAGGTATTAACACTCCTGGTTTAAAGAAGATGTTTCATATATGGTTTATACATGAAGCTGAGAATGCTTTTAACCAAAAGACGAGAGAGGTTTATGTCATTAAATAAGAAAAACCAGTTACCAGTTAGTCATTCAGGGCCTTGCTACTCAAAATGTGCCATGGACCATAGGCACAAGAGAGTGAGAAGCATGAGTCTAGGGTGTTCGAATGGGCTTGGAAAACCCTTTATATGTAAACATTTTTTTTTTTCTCTTTGCTTCCTTGGACTGTCTTTTTTTTTTTTTTTTTTTTGAGACAGAGTCTCACTCTGTTGCCCGGGCTAGAGTGCCATGGCATCATCCTAGCTCACAGCAACCTCAGACTCCTGGGCTCAAGTGATCCTCCTGCCTCAGCCTCCCGAGTAGCTGGGACTACAGGCATGCGCCACCATGCCCGGCTAATTTTTTCTATGTATTTTTAGTTGTCCGATTAATTTCTTTCTAATTTTAGTAGAGACAGGGTCTCGC